>JAQFZA010000273.1:0-31458 GCA_034695115.1 Desoria olivacea
ATCTCTTCAAACCTTCAAATTCTTAAATAAAAATACTTAACAAGATGTGAATGATCTGCAATGGCCATATCCAACTACATCAATTCAATAATCCATAGGCTAATGTACATCATTCGTCTCGGTACAAAAGTAGATGAAATTTAGAACCTTATAGGAGACTCTGTAAATTAATCTTTCAAATTTAGGAGCTCCGATTTAGAACCAATTTGGCCAGTAGCAAAAAAACACATCCTTAAAATTAAGAATGTTTTTAGACTTGAGATTTGAGAGGTGGGGACTGTCAACACTTTACGTAAGGATTCAACCAGCCAAACATCTTCAGGACATTTAGAGACAGAAAAAACGGAGAGTGATCATTAGGTGATTCCCTGTATCATTACAGCATACTTTTGTGTGAAATGTTTATTATGGAGTTGGAGCTGGCAAAAGTTTATATTGGCCATGACATTACAATTTTCATACGAAGACTCAACTAGGCATGGCAATTCGTAAATCTCAAGAATTTCTTTGGACACTTCAAAGGAGGAAGTTGGAAGTCTCCAGTTGTCAGTCTGAGTGTTGGATTGAACGTTTGCTTGTGAGTTCTGTTGTGTGTGTTGGTTGCGAGGTTTTATGTGGAAGTATTTTTAAGGATCTGTATTAATTTAGTGGTTAATCACCAATTTAATTCCCAACTCGTTGAATATGCAATCTGGTCAGTCAACAGAAATTGACAGTCATAGCAGAAGGAGTTTAACAACAACAAAAGTTATTCAATTTGTTTGAAGTTTACATACCAAAAAATATGTTTCTCTTGTTGTGACTACATTTACAATTAAAGCTGACGACCAACCCTTCGACTTTTCCTGGTTTATTACCACTTCACGCAAAAAAACTAAACATCTGGTGAGATATATGTATTTATTTTACATCCACAGTTCTTGCTGAACGGCTGAATAAACCACTAATTTAAACACAATACAACAATTGACAAAAAATTCTCCACACGTCTACAACTTTTGAGCTAGATTCGAAAACCCGGATACAACTCTAACATTTTAAGATTGTCAAATTCCAATACTTGTTATACCTCTCAATCACTTGTAGCCTTAAATTGACTAAAATTTATGTTTAACGCAAGCACGGAAGGGCTACACACGTTCACATTCTACGGCATACATTCGGGTAAAATGTTTTAAATTATCACTTTTATTTGATAACTTAACTTCACTGTGGAATTTATTAGTTTTCTGAACCAAATTAAAATCCAAAAATCCTAAAATACAACTAAAATGTCAACAATTCAATAAAACTAAAACTACAACAATTAAATAAGTTTTTTTAATGTCAATTAAATGTTCAGATTAATAGCTCAACCACTGTACCCATTATAAAATTGGCTATGTATTCAAAACCAACCATTCCTAGTAATATGGACTCAACTCTAACAGCCGTTTCTTCAAACTCCACAAACTTTAAACAATTGCAATGGTCTTTAAACAAAAATCTGAACAAAACTAAACCGACTGAGAAAAAAATAATACAAGCCCCTTTGGAAAGAATGACGATATCGATCTATCAAGTGGAAATGGTTAATGGATGAAAGGCTCATTGTCAATGTCATCGTCCAAGAACCAGGAGGACTATTCATCAACACCCACCAATATCACAAATACCCCAAGTACAGGTTCATCCCCATCTCCAGATATTCTAAATTCAACACCCTTCTTCTTCAACGGTAGCACAAATGTATTACAGAATAAGAAGGGACGGAAGGGACTATATTTCTTAAGCTAAACCCCAGACTCCTAATCACAATCAAAACTACTAAACACAAAGAATCCAAGGGCCTACTTCCGGTTTAGGAAGCAAACAGAGAGAGAGAAAAAAACAGTCAAGTCACTACCACGACAGATTTACTGAGTGAAGATAGTACAACCAACCCCTCAAGCTCTCATCTCCAAGAACATCTACATCCACTTCAGCCTCCACGGACTAGAGAACCTTACAATCTCAAGTATCCTCTCAGAAGCAAGACGTCAGGGATAAAAAACTCATATCCTATACCGAAGTGACAAATCCGGACATGAAAAAGGGAACGGGGCTATTAATAATACCGGAAATCAAATTTGTTGTCTTCTTCATCTCCACCCTCTAAACGAACTCTGCTAGTTCAGTAGGGGGACCAGATTTGCTAGGAATTAAAAGTTTGATAGCCTCAAGCCTGAACATGACCATAGTCATTCCTTAAAGAATACAAGTACTAAGCACAACTTTGAGTGCATTATTGAAGACAACGAGAGTTTTAGCATTTTGAACTCGACAAACAATCCAGAAAGAAATTCGCTTGAGAATTTTAGATATGACCCTAATTTTAATTAATTGATTTGATTAAAAACAGTTCACTACTCTTAATGTAATTAGATAATTGGTTAACTTTTAAGAATTAATTGTCGCTTGTTTTAAATTTCTGAAACCTGATGTACAATTAGGTACTTGGAATTTTAAGCATGAGTAATTTTGAACATGTTTTGTCCGTAGGGATTTTGTCAGTAGGAATTTAAACAAGTCTTTTTCCTTCTTTAACTTTAAATGAGTCTTTCTAGTCTTAAATTTAAAAGAATAAAAGATTTTTTTTAACAAATTGCTTTCCAAAAATAATTGAACATTGACATTTTTGGGTTTAATTGTTAATTGCAATCGATTTTTAATTGTTGTAGCTTAAAAGGAGACTGTTTGAATCACAGACGATGGGGATAATTCCTTTGTTTGTGTACCGTTTATTTAAAAGTGCATGGATTTAAAATACAAGTTACACTTAGATTGAGAAGGCTGAATCCAAAATGCCAGTATCTGCAGTTTTAAGATTAAATCTCTTTGTTCATACGGTTTTTAGTCTCGAACAGATAATAGTTTGAAAATATACAAACTTTTAAAAAAAACTTATAATTCAAAGATAGAATTTCACTTTTTATCAGCTAATTTCTAAAAAAACTTCTTTAGTATACACTTCCTACAATATTCATAAAAAAGTCAACCAACATCAAATTGGACATATGATAACCCGACTCATAAACGACTACAAGTTATCCCAAAAGTTATATTTTTCAATAAAAACAAGGAATCACTTTTTAAACTCAATCAATCTCCTATAATATTCTACAGTATTTAATCTCCATACATTAGGCACCAATAATATTTGACCAATATTGACTTTCAGAGAGATGTGCCAAACAGAAGATGAAACTCAAAATTGGCATTGCTGGACCATCCGGGGTATATAAATTTATAAATTCATACTGGCTTCAACTATATTTCAGAAAATAGTTACTTAAATTAATTTCAAATTAATTTAAAGTCAGAGAAGACCCTTGTGGCCAATTTTTTGGCAAACAAAGGGATGATCGATACCGCCGGGGTCAAGCCTCCTTATCGACCCACTCACTCCGTCCGAATCATGAAATTCCCGATGAACAACATAGAGCTTAGAAACTACAGTATGACATCGATGTCCAGTTGGGGGCAACCCTGCGTAAATTTAGTAGAAATCCTAATAAATATTTTTGAATGTTAAAAGATAATCCTGCAGTAAACCAATAATCCCCTCCCCAGGCTAAAGTCAAACTACTACGGAGTACAAATCAACCTGGATCTTGATCTTGACATAACATAACGGTAATGAGGGTCACGTTCGCAAAGTCTCTGGCCACCACATGCACTTCGTCACCACTTCGCCTTCTGGACTGACCCAGGCTCAATGTTTCCTTATAGGAAACAATATCCGAGGTCGTGTTGAACACGGACATCAGAAGATTATACGTGTCCCCCCACAAGTCCGACATGTCGCTCTGAATGTGGAAGATGACCCGAATCTTTTGAGGGAAGAGGTTAAGAACTTCCTTGCCGTGGTCCCACAATTCGTAATGACCCAAGAGAAAGCAAACCTCATTACGTAAACTCATTTAGTAACCTCTGTCCCTTTTAAACCCAAACATCCTTCTCTAAATAACTTTTCCTATTATTCCTTTTGACCGTTTCTAGTGTTGCTGAACAGAAACAAGTCAGCTGGCAATCAGTTAATATCTAAGCGACTGACTCCTGCAGATTTCCGGAAACTTAAGAGAGACCTCATCAACAGGGAAGTCATTACGGAGGTTTCGGAAGGGCAACCTAGCACAACGAGAAGTGTGGTGGGCAGTAAGAGAAAGAGTCACACTGTCATTTGGGACTCTTAAGTAATTAGCTAATTGCAAGTGCTTATCTAATCACAGTCTAAACATCCGGTAAAAATTAGTTTAGGTCAAATTCCACCCACCACGACAAGACCGGCTACTTTTAAGCATATTTTTGGACTGAGATGAATTGACTATGTGATGTGAACCAACTAACTAAAAATGTTGGAATTATCTGTAATTGAAAACTATAAATGCCTTGATAAATAGAAAATAATAATAAATAATTCATACTCAGAATCAGGAACCACCAGGATCTCTTAAAATGTCACCCTTTTTCATACAAAATCATTTCTAACAATATAAACATCATAATGAAATTGATGAAAATTTACTTTGTATCTAAACTTAAATGAACAAAAAATCAAAGACCTGGAATTTTAAGGCATGGAAATGTAATTAAACTGTAGCTCCTCTTTATTGGCACCAATGGATTTTTGTATAATTAAGTCCCAGTAAGTTGTTAGTTAGCATTAAATTATCTAATTCTGAAGCTAAGCTAAACTTTGCTTTAAAACAGTTCATGACCCTGAGGAGGGTAAGATACAAATGATAAGATAGTAATTCACACATTTACACATTCACATTTAATTGTAACTTTACAGTTACAGTTACGACGTCTACTATTACACGGGTAGACAGATCTGGGTACATCTTTTAAAATCTCACCCTCGTCCAAAACATCTTTTTTAACAATGAACAAATGGAAAGGGTTGAGCTCGAATCTCAGTATCAGCTAACTGTTAAACTCGCTAAAATACTTTCTGCAATTTACGTCTGAGAACTACTCGGAAAAGTTACATTCGTCTTATATAGTAGCAACTCACTTGACTAAAGTGTGACTTCCTAAACCCATAAAATCAAGTCCAGCATGTATTGCAATTAGCATTACAAGTTGAGGACATCCATCATAAAATCATAACATGTTGAACCAATTGTTTGTAATAATGTCATTTGTTTAAATTATAATGTATGTCAAGTTCCTGTCGGCAACTTAAGAAATTGGAAACTACTAGCTTATAAACTGGTGTTTTGGCCCTGTTTATTCATTTACTGTTTTATGGCATGGATGTGCGGAAGTTGTTGACAAAATAGGCTATCAGATTATGGCCAGCCGTATGGTTGGTATCAGATGCCAAATATTAATAGATAAGATCCACCCCTGCTGGATCAGATTTACCTACAGGCTACAACCAAAAGAAACGTAAAGCCTAATGTTTCTGAAACTCATTCATGAATTTGGGAAGATTCTGGACATCCTTGAACGGCTTTCAATGCAACTTCAAGTTCAGTTGGGACTTTGAGAATTTTGGTCTAAAGGCATTCCATTCCACATTTTAACACTCAACTGCAAAAAACATAATGTTTTATATACTCTCTCACCACGAGGATTAAGATATAGAACGAATTACATGGATATTTTAAAAAACTATACAGCCCCTTTCATCTCTTTATCCTAAGCCTTGGCCAACAAGCTGTATTCAGGTTCAACTTGGTAACTTATTGATCACACAAAAACGTAATTCATAACAAAGTACAAAAAAACATAACAATCTAAGAAAATATCACGCAAGCTGGACACGGAAATTATAACGTTTATGCTACAATTCGTTCATATTGACTGCTTTTTTTTTAAAATTCTGCAGTCCAATTTATTTTTACTGCATCTTATATATTTCCGCCTCTTCGTCAACAATTATTACATATAATCTGCTAGGTAAAACCCTTCAATTTTTATTCTACATTTTAACCAGTTAAACTTTTACAAAAGTTTTAGCACCCCAATCTGTTCAACATTCTGAGAGAAAGAAGAACCAATAAGCGGGATTCGTTTAACCGGTAGCAAATAAAGATTACATTTTCAGTTTAATTTGAGAAACTTATCCCTATTCACTCTTTACCTACGAAGCACAAATAAAAAAATGCCTTGAAGTGAAAATGCAAAAACTTCAAGTTAACACAAAAAACTAAACTACTACACTTTTATAAATAAAATAATTGTCTTACTTATAATAACAATTCCAAATTTCACAACTTTTAAAACATTGCCAGGAATTGATACAAATCCCTGACAATTAAGACCCTTCTTATTCATGTTCTATTGTACATTCCTTCATCTTCATCTAGGTTATAATAAACAATTTCTACCATCTTCTTATTTCAATGCCCGACGTTATTTAAATTAAAAGATATTTTATGTCAAATTAATTTTGACAAAAAAAGCTAGCATCTTTTAAAGTTGATAATTTTAAACATTTATAAATTCTTTACAACTCTCTTTCAAATATTTGAACACAATGCATAGACTTTTTCCAAAACAATCCAACTCCAAGCGAGGTGTCCCTGTCGTCCTTTCATCCAAATAGACGCTGGGACGGGATGAGAACAAGAAGAACCACTTGACCGACCAGTATGCAAATGTAGACAGGGAAATATCTTCCGTGAAGGAAGAGAATCAGGATCTGCTGAAGAAAATCGGATTGATAGGGAAACTATGCCCACAGAATCTCCTGAATCTCAACTGAGAGCAATGACTCAAAGACATATCAATATCAAATCAATGATTAATTGTAATTGATTTTTAATTACAGGTAGTGCTCAAATAAAAGCTAGAAGGTCTCTGACATTTACACCTTAAAAGTTCCTCACATTCATTTAGGCGAAATGACAGCACGGAATCAGAATCCTCAGCAATAAAATCTAGAATTAAGAAAGCAAACGAAGATATACAAAGGATAAAGCAATAAAACAAACACACTGGAGAATGGAAGAATATCCTTTGATTTCCAACCTCTATCCTAAAACGACTTACATACGGGATGGAAACGGATCAACCGGAGAGGGAGGTCCTAATTTTTACCCGAATAATTATAACGGTTTTATGCAAAATTATTTGTACAACGATGTATGTTCTCTCTGAATGGAGATGTTCATAAATAGGACATGGGAGAGGCTAATAACTTCAGCAAAGCCAAACTATTCTTAAAAAAAGATGTCGACCTAAGCAAAAGCTATATGGCAACGCAAGATAGATATTTGAAAAATAATGCTTATCCAATTAGAATTCGGTGATATGTTGAAAGATGCTCTATAGAGATCCAAAAAGATGAAAAAGATTAAACCTTTATGTGGACTACTAGCTTAATAGAAATGCTCCAATTACTAAAGAATCCCCTTAAATTGTTTCTGTAACTCCAACTGCAGCGACGGGCCAAATAGACCCCGATTACAGTTGGTAACACCTTCGTTTCCCATAGCTAGCCTATAGACTATTTCTTAGACTAAAGTGATGATTTAAAATTGTATACAAGAATAGGCCACATATCCCAAACTACATTATATCGTACATTATCATACTAAACTTAATACAGAGTTATTATGGATATTTACACTTTCATCAAAAGTCAAAACCACAAAAACTTTGAAAAAAAATACTTTTAAGGAGTAGTCTATTGATTTACTATCCTACATCTAAATTGGGGTTGGAGAAGGCCAAATCTACAGTGATAGTTTTTTTTATTCACACCCACTGCAACTCGTTATGGCTAAGAACCTGAACACAGGATTTAAATTTAATAAATTAAGGAATCAAATACACACTTGACTGTAGGTGGAATTAATGGAATTAAATCATTTGTGCGATTAATTCAAATTAAATCCAACGGAATTATATGGGATAATTTCTGATTAATTATGCTGGGGATGAAGTACCACGTACATGGCAGAGGGGACTGCAAAATTATCTTAGTTTACGTATGGTCCTTCAGTAAATTGTAGGACACTATTGTAATTTTTGTGTCATGATTCTCTTTGGGGTTTTAGACTCTTTGAAGAGAACTTGAATATTAATTCAAGTTGAATCGCCAAGTGTTTTGTGTCCATACTGACTCTGAGGATACTTTTTCCAAGGAGTTAATTGCTTTAGCCAAGAGAAGGTGTGAGATTTCAGACTCTTATTGTACAATCTGAACAAGATTATGCAAATAGCCAGTCTCAGACGTCTTTGTATCCATCGGATGTAGTCAGTGGTGTTAGTGGTATGGAATATTATGTTGAAACATGATTGATATGGACATCATCTATCTTCAAGAATCTCACCTTCAGCTAATGTATTCCGCAATATAGTTTGATTGCCGAAGGCTTCAATTGCTAAGAGATCGTGGAACAAACTAGTCAAGCTACCGTCGATGCAGTATTGTGGATTCGTAAGTCAAGGTGTTATGAATACAATAGATAATTCAATGTAACCAATTATGTGCCTTTGTCAAATTACAAGAATCTTGAAAAATTAAATAGCAATGCAGATGATATGAACTCCTCTACTAATACATAAACTCATCGACAAAAAGAAACTTATAGCTCCGTATTCTATTATCGGATTTGATAAGTTGATGTAGAAATTACTTTGTAAATACAGATTACAATTTTATTTTTAATTTCATGTTTTCTTGTGAATTCGATACATACAGCACGCCTCGCTTGTATACAAAATTCATTTCTATTCTTTGAAGCCATGTCGACAAATAAACTCTCGGTTCTTAAAATGTAGGAACGCATTCAAATATTTTAAATACAATAGTGCTGGATGGTATTTACGACACACTTATCATTTCCTTTCCGCTAAATCCCATACATTCGTTTTTGTATTTGATGTGGACTCGTTGACTCGCAATATGTTTAGTTAGAGTGGAATCAGAACTTTAAAGACAAAATCTTTTGATATAATGCGGCAAAAGTCCATATTCTAGAAGCTACTAGGTTCATAGATTCTAAACTTCTTAGTATACTTATCAAAAGTTCAAAGCCCCAGTTCAAAACGAATTTCTCAGAAGAGCGAATTCCGATCGGATTAAATTCAATAATTTCTCTCTCTTTTATCACTCCTCTCGTAAAAGAAGGCAGAGTTATGTATTTACATGCAAACTAGTAGGAGACATATTAACACAAAGTGAAAGATAATGGGCCTTGGTCGGACTGGAAATCGCAAATTAACTAACTCTTTACTGATTCTGATGAAAGTTCAATGTGTAAATTATAACTGTAGATAGCGCCTCATTTATTTGTTAATTTTAGCACAAAATTAGTCTACAACTTTAAATCCATCTGGGAGAGAACAGTTTAATTTTATATCCAAAGAGTACAAATAATGAATGCGAAAAGCTTCCTTATTTACTGACAATTTTAATTTAATAATTATTTCAACCTCGTTCAACTTTGACTTGAATGGAATGAAATCAATTAAATTTATTGATTACATTGATGTCTGAATCGCCCAGGACTGTCAATTGACTCATTGACTGATTCCATAGTATGGATCGTTTAAAGAGACATTCAATTTAGTGCCAGGGATCGGCATAATCCTATCTTGAATACCGATTTAAACTATTCGCATAGGAATGACAAATTAAAATATTATATGCATTTGCCTCTATTTCCAGCTCTCTATTACGGAGTGAATATCTGCATCGCGACTTTCGTCTCAACCCTTCCATTCTTTACTTTGAACATCCATCACAACCACTTTTGTGGTGACAGAGTGACCGTTCCTTAACCTCTTTGATTCATATGTCTTAAGGTTTTGCTGATTCAAACCGACTCTGAGCAGAACGAACCCGAACAGAAGGAATCTCAAATAGATGCTTTCAGGGAGCTACGGCTACAACTCAACGTAAGTTTTGTTTCCCATATAAATTTGCAATTTTATATAGCCTGCACTTCCATCCGTTGTAGATTATATTAGAATAAGAATTAGGATTATGATTACGATTGAAAATAGAATACATAACATTGACATACTTCTACTTCTACTACATACAAATTTCAGGAAGTGAAAATATATTTCAAATGTTTTTGAAAACGTTGCTACCAAAAGAGTTAGTTTTACTTTTTAAGAGAGAATTTGGTTAAAATGGACGGATTTTATCAGTCACACGAACCAAGTGCACTTCCTTAGTAGATGTTTAGTATATTTCCCTTAAAATTGAAATCCAATCCGATTCCATCATGAAACAATTATGGGATAATGGTTTTTATTTTATTAAACAATATCTGCGACAAAATAATAATTTACAAAAACAAATTTCTTTATTTGTAATAAAAATGTAAATTCCATGCACCAAAAATAACAGTAGCACAACGAAGCAAAAAATTAAAATGCCGAAATCATCAAAATTCATATCAGAAATGGAAATCCTAATTATTTTTGGGCCCAGCTTCCCCATCAGATTTAACGAAGCTACTTGTAGCGCAAATACAATTTGGTTAAGATACATTTTTGTATCTTGTAGCTTGAGAATTTATCTTAGCTACAAGATACAAGATACAAAAATGTCTTAACTAAATTGTATTTGAGTTACACATAGCTTGGTCAAATAATCTACCTTATATTCCTTCCTAAAAGGGTGAGTGCGTAATTACAGATTTCCGATTGCGTAGGGACAATAGGGACTGTCGACGGCTAGGATAAATGGCAATTTCATTGTTGTTCTTAACTATTGCGAAACCCAAATTCAGTATGGGTCTTAGCTATTGCGTCTTACTCAATATTTTAATGTTTTAATATCCATGCTACTGAATATGGGATCGTGTGACATATGATTTTGTTATCACACTGAAATGATTAATCCAATTGTAAAAAATTTATTGAAAGGTTTGTATTCCCAGTCGAAAAGCACTCCTCTTCAGTTGAGGATGTGACTAAAGTCTGTCTGGAGGAGTCAGTCAGTCACTCCTTCTCAGAAGGCAGAATTCAGAAGCAATAAAATATTTTATGATCCACAAAGTACGGAATCACATTTTAATTTCATTCCCCACCCAGCCTAACTACAAACCTCAATTCCTCTGCTTAAAAAGCCATTTAAAGGTGAGGTCAGTTACGGTAGATTACGGTACACTTAATACACAAGACCTGACAGTGGAACTCACTTTTAGAATCTTTCCTAAAATAGATGCACCGATTTCGTTTAATTTTAAAATCAACATTTTGGGGATCTATAGTTCTCTCACTAAACCTAAACCCCTAAACTAATTAAGTCATCATACGTACTCCCGTGAATATAAAATATAATATCCACGAAGCACATACCACGTATACCTATATTGGATAGTAACTTATTTTAAAATTAACATTTTTACAGGTTCTTTACCGGCCTATGTTTTTTATTCATTGAAAACCTTAAACTACTGAATGATTTAGTCAATGAAATACATAAATATATTGGGAATGCAGTAAAAGAACCGACACATCCATACTGATACTTCATGCCAAAATTTTGGCACATTGGTCGAGTCGTCTTCATAATTATTGCCGTAGGTTGACTTGGTCAATAGCGACAAAGAGCTTAATTCCGTTGGCCCCACCACCAGAATTGTCCACGTCCCGAACCCTCTGTTCCTCTGACCCTTGTTTCCTTTTGTAGAGATAGACGATCACGAGGGACAGGAAGGTGAAGGATGAGCTGCAGTCATAACTGAAATCCAAGCCCTGCTAAATACATCCCCAAAAATTGCCAACACCTTTCCAAAGGAGGTGAACAATAACCAATTGTTCACCCTTCGCCAATTACGCTGTAACAATTTAATTTTACAACATATTAACTAACTATCAAAGTTCAATAGGGGAAAATACGAGTAGCATTTTTGAGCTAAAGTCCAAAAACCATTTAAAAAGTACAGCAATTTAATGCTAAACACAAATATCAAAAAAACTGCGTCGCACGAGTATCATTTCCTTGCTAGAATCGAAAAATCATTTAAAGTCAGAGCAATATAATAATAAACCCAAAATATAAAAAAATGCGTCAAAAGATTAACATTTTTGAGCTAAAGTCAAAAACCATTTAAACCCTCGAATATTTTTGCCTTCAATATTAAATCAAATTATACAACTTAATCGGCTTTAATTAAATATTTGAATATTTACCGTCCAAACTCCATTTAGAAGTAGAATTCTGAGGAAGAACTTGATCAGAAGACCAGGAAGTGAACTATAACCCCTGTTTCCGTTACATACGAATTAATTCATTAACATGACTACATAACGATACAATTACGATTGAATTAGCTTTGAATTACCGACTCGTGAAGAATGCCAAGTGTGGCCCTCAATCACAAAAATCCTCACAAGTTCAAAGAACGCAATCATGGAATATGTGAAGGAGTAGATCAACAATTAAGAGTTTCAACCAATTAAATAATTTAATTAAGTAAACCTAGTTAAACTTAACAACCATTCGGATCTTTAGCCATTCTGAGCTCTGAGAACGTCCCGAGTTTAAAGAGATCCGAACTAAGTTTGAGAATATTTATAATTTAAGATAAATACGTCTTTAGCCCATTTTAAATGGAGTAAATAATCGGAATGTCACAACAGAATTATATTATGTAACGAGACTCAAATATCAGGACCGAATTTCGGCCAAAAGTCTTGACCAATCCGGTGGAGTCTGATTGTCTTTTACTCGAATTTAGTTATGGCTCTGAATCAGGCTTTCTAAAATTCCACTTTTTACAATAACTTCCCATTTAATCAAACCCTTTAAATTCCGCTTTAAAAAAACTCAAAACCCAGCTCTGAATTTAAGTTCATTACAAGAAATCGAGTAACAGGCTGAGATCCAGTATTTATTACAAGGACACACAATTAAAATTGTCACAATTATTATAGGTGCACATATTCCACTTCCAGAGTAACCTCAGTTTAACTTGGAAATCTGATGCGAATTCAAATTATTCGTCAGTGACAGCTGCATTTTCGGTCCAATATCGGTAAAAATTCAATGAGTAGAGTGGGAACCGGGTCAGAATCATCAGAATGACCCGAATTCGGGGTCACTAATCGTCTCTTAAATCCGTAAACGATGGATAGGAATAAAACCTCCTTAACCGATATGGACTGAATGTCAGGTACGTACGTAGGTCAAAAAGGCAAGTACGGTCAAAATGCAGGTAATCCAGAACCAAATGCAGAGTGGTCGTCTACCCCACTATCACAGGAGAGATAATCGTTTTGCCAATTATTTAAAGACATCAACTACTTGTTTTATAGAACCGTTTTGACAAACAGTTGAATATAACGAGCTTATTTAACCCGATTTATTTTTAATACTGGTGATTTGATAAGCAATTAACTAATTATAATTACATTCCAAGCTCCGTTCAGAAGTACAAGGCCAAACATTAGTTCACATATTTTGATAACCCCAGAGGTCAAACATTAGTAAATATGACTTAATTTACTACTTTCTGCTAATATTGATAAAATGACAATTAACAACTACTGCCGTCTCTAACATTGTTCCTAATAGCAGACAGTTTATTATAACGATCTTTCACTGTATCTAGCGATGTGGAACGTTAGTAATATTCATTTGGTTTAGTAAGGATTTATGGAATAAATTTTTCCAACCTCAAAACTACAACTGATAATAACTGGATAGGTTTTAATGAGTTTAATGTGTTTTGGCCACCTAGCCCAAAGTAGGTTTAATGGACTTGATTGATTCAAATGCATTTTCGGTAGTAAATAAACTATTTTCTGAGTTAATGGACAGTCAGTTCAACTTTTAGAGTACATAAGTTTTAAAGAAATAAAATACAATTTTTTTTGCCCTAAAGTAGACTCTACGAGCTGAGACGGCCTTAAAAGCGATTAAACCCAGTAGAACCCATTAAACCCACTTTAAGGGATATCCAAATAGTAGTTGTTAGTGGTATTGAAAGTAATTCCTACCTGCACGTGAGGTAATCCAGGCCACACCTTCAATCACAAAAATACCCGCAATGCCAAGCACTCCAATCAAGGCAATTAAGGAATCCTTGAAGGCGATTCCCTATAATTTAAATCATTAACTGAAGTGGGTTATGAAACTAATAATTGTCTAAACCATCATTTTTGCAAGTTGACATTATCCTGAGGTTCACTCAATTCACTTTTCCAAGATATTTTAATAATAAACTAATTGTTTTTCAGGAGCTAAAGATTCATCTTTTAAAAAATTTAAAAGACTTTCAAAATCGGATAGGGTTTAAGACAACTTGTTAGGAATAATATTGAATCCTTCACCCACAGTAGTAATCTATACTACTTATAACATTAAATGATTACATGAAATCCAATATTGCATTTTAAAACTTTGATGGTCTCATACTCAGAAATAAATTAATTTTTGGATGTCTGGTTCTGACTTATTTTAATATTCATCCGATACACACTTCGTTGAGTTAGATTATCTTTGGATATTGTTTTTTATTATAATATATTCTCATTTAGTTATAAAAATACACGAATAAGCCAAATCCATGCTAAGTTAACTACAAACTATCATGTCAATGTGATACCTGATTAAACTTCAAATTTAACTTTTTTGTCTACCTAAGCCCCAGGTTTACTTGAAAAACATAAGGATGTTAGGTCTTTGATACTATCGACAAGTGTCGACATTCTCTAACTAACCTTCCAAATTATAATATCGTATCCTTAACTTAACAGATGACATTTAAAGTGATTGAAACTAAAATTGTATCCTTGTTACTTGCAGCAGCTTTCAATATCTAAAAGCTACTGCATATTTAAAAAATCTATGCTGACCAACTTCCATCGGCGTGATTATTACAAATTGTGTTTAACATGATTTTTTTAAACGAGTTTTAATTTCAGGTATATAACTTCCAAACGACATTTTCAGCAATAAAATCCAAACTACAGTTTCACCCAGAAAACAAACGAATAGGAAAGCTTAAAGAAAAACCAGACACAAGCAGGATGTATCAAACCTAAATAATTCCTAACTAACAAACAATACAAACTACAATAAAAGAATTCAGTTTCAACTTTGACCTACATATCGAAGATATTTCATGAATAATGAAGATATTTAGAGTTTGACATATGAACAACCACACTGCAAAGTTGGCCAATTGATGACATTGCTTATCATATCGATAAGCATGATGAAGATGAAGGCAACATTCCCAATTAAATGATTCCTTCCGACATTTGCACCGTTTGAAAACCTCCCTGAAGTTTTTCAAATCGTAAATTAAACCCCACTGCATTCGTCAAGTTAAAAAAGTAATTTGGTTGACTCATGTCATAAACAAGACATTAAATGCCAATCTAACTGCTAGCAGAAAAACTGCAAACACGACACCATGCAACCAAGTTTCAATACGTTATCCACTGGAAAGTTTACAACTTAACCTGATTGTGCAAAATGACTAACGACACTAGCGGATTTGTACACTAAGGTCAATACCTACGGGTATTCTGATAACGGCCAAGAGAACAGGGCTCTATCGCAAAAGAACTTCCATGTTTTATGGACGGATGAAATTCTAGTCATTTACAGAATCGTTAGGTAATTGAATAACTTGAATGTATTTAGAGGATAAAGTACCAGCTCTGTGGGTGATATGGGCCAATGACGACCTTAGGAATATGATCCAAGTTACAGCTGAATGTTTTTTAAAACATCTTTGACTTCAACATAATAATATGGTATTGTTTCAACATTATTTTTCTTTCTTATCTCCAATCAGTTTATTGGCAAGTGTTAAAATACTACAAACATAGTGCTTGGGGTCTTATTGACGTACTGCTTGAAAGTACTCCACCGCAGTATATTAAACTATGACAGAGTTTAACAAATACATTAAAAAAGGTATAAAGAATACAATTTAATATTAAATCAGAAATTGAGACAACCTATCCCACTATTCAATTTAATTTTAGATTCAGAAATTCTAACCTATGGCTGTAAGAGGAAGGCACAACACCATCAATTTCAATTCCTTGGTGTCAAGTTACAAACTGGTTCACGTAAACCCCAAAAATTACGTAGCCACTTATAAGGAGAGGAGCCAAACTCTTAAAATGTCCTTAAAAATACCTCTACCTGATATACATTTGAAATATTAACCCAATACACTTTTAACATTTCATATTCACATCAAAACTTATTCTAAAGTCATCAAAAATTTCCTCAAGTCAAGTTTTAAAATGGTTACAAAATCTTGACTTTTGAATCCTAATATCAATTTCACAAAATAGTATTTAAGGTATAACACAATTCTAAACCACTTAATCAGGCTAATTTATAGGGCAATATAACTAGTTGAAAACCGAATTCATAACCACAGTTAACCACATTTTTTCACCATTAAAACAGCCATCGGATATTGGTTGTCTAATAACATTTCCAGGGGATAAACAAATCGCTTAATTTCTTATTAAAAAATTCCACACAAGTCGTTGTCCTTCTTTTCCCCAACCAGTCAAACAACTCCATCGAATCCGACAAGTCCATCTGCGGAACAAACCAAAATAGTATGAATAAAATTAGTATAGAATAACCTACACATCCTGAAAATGAGAAAGGATATTATGTAATACTTTTATTCAACTTGTATACATAAAGACCGCTTACCGTAAAGTTGATCAATCTTAAGCATTGCAGTTTATCGACCTTGGACAACAGAGACTTCAAAGCGGATACAAAGTTTGGACCTATCACATCTTCGCTGATGAATACCACATATCGGAGGTCTACAAAAACACACCAAAATTAAAATTCTGCTAAATATTTTTTATTTAACATTTGTTAAATGTACTTTTTTAAATTACGACAATTACTTACTTTTTAGGTTAACTAAATTTTCAAAGGCAACTTGAAGCTCCACACTAGGACTCTGATAAGAGACTCCGAAATCAACATATAGAGTCGTTAAATTGCTCATTTGTCCAAATCCTTCAAACACGTTTTCAAACCATTGTGCACAGTTTTCTTCTTCACGATCATATCCAAGGGAAACATACAGCTTTTGGAGATTTGGAAAATGACGACTGATGTATGTACAAGTTAAATCGGAGGTTATGTATCCAAACAAAATTAGTTCCTTGAGATTATGAGATTTGAACTTTACTGAGCTTGAGAATAGTTCATCTACCCGGCCAGGGGTCACATTTACAACGTCACCCCAATCAAACCGCTGTGCAAGAACGAGTCGTTCCAGATTGGGCATGTACTCCAAAAAGTCAATTGATTTCAAATGGAAATAGTCTTCCCCAATACATTTGAAAACTCTCAGCTTTGGCATTTTGGGCAACGATGTTTTCCAATGGATTTCATATATAGGTTGAGATTCTTCATCATCGAAACTTATCATCAAGTTTAACGTTTCTAATTCGCTTGCCAGTTTATTTAAAAACCGTGAAAAGTCATCGTACTCAAAACCTTCATTAGCTTGAAAAGTAAGACTCTTAAGGTTTGGTCCAAGTTCTACGTCCAAAAATGCCATTAAGATGTTTGTTTCGTCTTCACCGTCAACGTAGGAAGTGTAACTAATCCAGAGTTCTTCAAACCTCTTTGTGATATCGGGAAAGTTTTTTAGCTGTGCCACTAATTGATTTGCCAATTCATTACCAAGGCCTTCAATTTTGAAAAACTTTAAATCTGGAGACGATTTCGCAATTGATATAACAAGCTCAGCATTCAATTTGGCCCCATAAACCGTGGAAATGATCAATCGACGAAGCTTGTTAATTTTCAAATCTGATTCAGGTTTTTTAAGGTCCAAATCTTGTGGACAATCCAGAGTCTCTTCTTTTTTAAAGCAATCAAGTCTTAACTCCTCCAAGTTTGGACACCACTCGAGAAGAATTGACTGCATTAGAGAGAAACGGATGTTGCAGCCTTCAATATTCAGTGTTTTTAGGAACCGGCCGAATTCCTGCATAATTGAAAGACTTTCCTCCTTAATCAAACAAGACCCCGAGGACAGGGCTTGCATTAAGACCTCTGGAGCGTCCGATTTTCTCATCAGTGATTGCAATCCGGACAAGGCTTCCAACTTCGGTTCCGGTTCATCTTCATATTCGCTTTCCGATATCTGAATATGTCGGGGATGCAGTTTGATGATAACTTCATTGGCAATATCGTTCAACTTCTTACTGACCAGTCGACAGCCGTAGAGCGTGTTTTTATCCAAGTTCATCAAAATATTCTGTATAATCTACGTTATTAAACAACAACAAAATTATATAATCAATCGAGATCAGTTATTAAGTTTATTTTTTTACATTTTTAAACACATATATCAACGAGACTTTGCAGAATGATCGATGACATTCGTTTAATGTATTTTAAGACCTTTCTTTTTTCATATTTTGAGATTTTGTCACGATTCTGTCTATTGCTGAACGAATTCGATCTGATTTTTGTCTATTTTGAGTTAACAATGTTCAACAATATAGTTTGCTTGCAACCTTACTGTGTATGTAAATGTACTGAAAGTGAAGTACGGATTTTGAACCAGCAAGGATATTCCCCAGGTTTAAAAGAATGAACACGAGTTATGAATTTTGATTTTAAAACCAAATAGTTTAAATTTTAAGATTATTTTTTATGTAATTGTCATTAATCATATCTAACCTAACCTATTTCTAATCCCTCTGTTAAAAGTTAAAGTTATTACTATTATGGAACGGAGATGGTAACATTCTGATAATTGTAGGAATCGATATGGGATTTTAGTTAATTCCTTTAACTTGAACATTAATAAATCATCCTCTTAATAATGAACGTTCAACTTTGTCATCTACGGACTGTAATAATAAAAATTTGAATACTTCTGGTGGAATATTGTGCAATTCATCCGTCTCATCATTAGCAGCTGCGGTAACAGAAGTGTCCGACAGCTCCATTAGGACTCGTCCATCCATAGATAATCGTTTTCTTGATTTCCGGGCTTCCTGATTAGAGTTATCTGTAAAATTTAAAAGACTTGATTTAAATGGTCATTTAACACACAAGTTGAGGCCAACAGAATCCAGTCACCAACCAATGGAGTTGGCAATGTTAAAGTTAAAGTTGATGCTCCCTCAAACCACAATCAAAATAACATTGAGTAAGCGAACTTTATATTTAATATTTGCACATTCACGTTTTATTTGCAATATTTTTTTTTTAAAAAGTTACCATGTACATCCCCTTTGTCCACATCTACGATAGGACACATTGACGAAGACAACTGGACAATAATAGCCCTCAGCTCTACGTTGTACTTTTTCAGCCTATCTATACGACCCTCTAGAATCAGCTGACCTTCTTCCAACCGCTTCACCTTCTCCACCAAAGTCTCCATCCCTTTGAGATTGTTGGTCATAATCTCTATAGCCTTTGCAGTGACCTCCATTCTTGGCCGTCCGTTCAATCCACGGTCAACAGGAAGTAAAGCGTGAAATTTTGTGAAAAATTTTCAAAATACTAAATAAACGACAAGCTCAGAAATCAGGAGAAAGAAATACAAACTTCCGTTAAAAATTATCTCTGCTGGCAGTTCGTCTTCCTTTGTTCTGAACTACGAAGCGGATGTTTTTAAGCCGTACCGCAATTCCTTTCTCATCCAATCGAAATTAGAGATTTTGGGGTTGGATGAAACTTTTTATTAACTTGAACGATTGTTGTAGTAAAAAATTAAGGTTTGAAGTACGACACCACATAAGAGGGTTAATTGAAATCATTTTAAATTACTCGCATCAATTCAAAAGTATTCAGTACCTTGGGTAAACTACAAGAGAAGTCGGTACACAATAGGACCATTCGGTACACGGTAGGACGATTCGGTCACAGGTGGACCGTTCGGTACACTGTAGGACCATTCGGTACACAATAGGATCATTCGGTACACGATAAGCTTATTGAGTACTATGCGGGATAATTCGGTACACTAAAAGAGCAGTAGATACCATATTTACCCAACCAGCTAGCATATGGCCAGTTCTGAGACAGTAGATTGAGTTGGGTTTAGGAAGTTAGGTTAGGTTAAGCATTTGAGTGAATGCCCACCAGAGGCATCCATATCGACCGGCTAGAGTATGGCCAGTTCCGAGGCAATAGAACAGTTGGGTTTAGGAGGTTTGGGTAGGTTTAGGACGTGTTCCATGCTGAGCCACAGATAAGCCATGTAGGCAGATATATAAAATATTTTTTTTTATTCATTTTCAAATTCCGATATCATGTTCGATATACAACATACATAGACTTTAAAATGCTCATTAATTTAGTCTTTTTACGAGCTTTATTTAAACTTCTTTAAAATTCTCGAAAAGTCTATTCTTGTCTGCGAATTTTGATTAAAATGAATTTTAGAAAAAGTTCAATTATATTAAAACTACTCCTTAACTATAATGAAGGTCGAAAGAGATACTAATTTATAGTTGCTTTTATATGATTTCCATTCAGATCTGTTAAGAATTGTTTTTCAAGTCTGGACTCGGTTATATTAGTTAATTAATTAGTATTCGGTTAAAATAATTGCCCGGTCCACTACATAATCCACAGCACATTTATCCCACACTTAAAGTAGCAGCTGCAGCATGTATTTATACTTGACCAGGTTGACATGCCATAATTTACAAGAACCCGACAAGGCTACGGCCAGGGCTGAATAAATAAACAAATCCACCACGGAATGGGAAACTCCGAAATCGTGACGGGTATATAGGTTTTGGGTCTGTAACTAAATTAAATCTTATTTAAATTGAGACATCTCGTCTATCATCATAATATTAAACCCGCACTTAATGAACAGCATATGACTTCGGGTAGCCCAGGAGCCAGATTCGTGTTGCTAATTCATAAATTCATAAATTCCCAACTACATTATTCCTAACCTTACCTAAAATGCTTTTCAAAAGGACTTCATTGCCATCCATTAAGCAGGAAGTTAATTACTCCTGAGTAAGTAATGATATACAAAGGAAAAATTAGCCTCATGAATAAATTACTTCTAATGACACGGGATGTCGATCACCTATAGGAGATTAAGAGTACAATTCACAAAACACAATCTTCCAAGTGTCTCAACTACAAAAGCATATTCAAATGCCTACAAGAAAAAGACAATGGATTTAATTTCATGACACATTACAGAAAACATTTCCGAAAACCCTTAAAACTCACCCTCAAGAAAATATTCCCATTGTTCATAACTTTATCCCTTATTTGACTCCTCATACTAAGATTACTTTAAAGTTGATGTTCTTGATCAAGAAAATTGTCCCGTTAAATAAATCTTCACAACATTCAAAATAACTCGGATTAGCACTTGAATAATTATTCAAAAGTGATAGTAGAAGAGACAATAAAACTGACTCATTACAAACAAACTCATCCAACACGACCCCAAATCTTCCATCATCTTAACAAGAACAATTTGCACACCCAGTCTGGGTCAAATCTAATTCTTCACACTTGGAGAAATTTCCTCTACCCTACCCCCAATATTATAAATAGGAATCCAAGTACGAATTTTTATAATAAAATACAACACGAGATTTATTCTTAAACACTTGGAGTTCAATAATTTTCACCTTCACAGCAACTCCAAAAAGCTGGATTCTGTATCGACATTTTCAGATTTAAATTACCAATTAATTAGATTATGACGACCCACACCTATACTACTATTATAATTAAATGCTTATATGAAAATCAATATTGGATTATAAAACTTTAATATTCTTCGAGTCACAAATAAACTAATTTGTGGATGTCTGGTACTGACAGATATTAATCTAGAAATTGTAAACGGATTCAAAGTTTTTGGAAATTGTAGCAAACATTACACCGTCTGCTCCTTATTCTGATGTCTGTTTTTTCATAAAACCATTCAGATAAAGTTATATTTGGTCTTAACCTTGAGTATAAATTACTTTGCAAAGTAGACGGACAAAGACGAATCCAAAAACTATTGCAACAGTAATATACTCGTTTAAATCAGTCTTGATAACCCCAGGGTGAACAACACAGCATAGACATTTAAATAAAAGCATTCCTTGGCAAATCGGGTATCTAAATCAACTTGCATTACCTTATTACTTGCCATGTAGACCACCTCGGCTGAATACTGATATACTAATATCAATCAATGATCATATGAATTAAATGATCTAACCATCTTAAAAAAACACTCAGCTCTTAAAACATATTTGGATAATTTACTGCGGATGACACGTTAAGAATCCTACAATCCTTTCCAGGACATCGTACCTTGATTAGTTTTAGTAGGGCACACTTTTCAACAAAAAATGACTGAGTTAGTTCACCTGGAATTGGGATTAAAAACCATCCTTTGTAACTTTGTATGCGACTGTCATGATTCCAGCTGAACGATTAAATCAAGTTACGAATCATAAAAGTTACCATTGTTAATTAAACCATGGATTATAGAATATTTGACCAAGACGGTTTTCCCAAAAATCTCTCACATATTCCAAGCTTATTAGACCCAGACCTATAACTTTCGTAGAAACCAGTAAAAATTCCAGCTTTTCGAAACTTATCCACCATTTATTGCACTGAACCTTCTTCTGGGCATCCTGAATTTCGAACAAACTTCATTTTCGACATATTTACTTCAAAAATGGTTCACTATGTACATTAAAACTTGCTTTTGAGATCCAGCTTTTAATGAAATACAAATATTTCAATAACATTCAGTTTCAATACTATACATAAGAATCTTAAGTAGTACATCAATCTCTTAAAAATTACAGCAAAGCCACCACCCCCCACCACTTGGAGATTTAGTCGTGTTTTCAGACTTTCCATTTCAAACTAGTGTTCAATAACTACTATGCCTCCGAATTCACCAAAATATATTTTTAAAACTTTAAAACTTACTTATAAACTTACTTACTTATAAACTTACACTTGTAATCAACGGGATCAGAGACACATAGTGACACTCTCACAGTCCATTGGTCACAGCTTAGTCCGACCTCTCTGTATTTAACTAGAAAAAATTGCAGTGTTGGCCAAGTTGTTTCAAAATCTTCTGTAGGCGATCGTTCCCCAAATCAGTCTTACTGAAGGATAAAATGTAATACATATATGGACAGATTTTTTGTTTCCTTTTATGCAATTACATGAACAAGTCAGACAGTAACTAAATCATAACATAATGAAACCTGGAGTTGAATTAGTGATTCTGAAGCAATTAATTTCGTGAAATATTTAACAAGCACTAATTTCGCAGAGAAAATACCTTAAAATACCAGCTAATACCTTATTATCTGATAATTTTAACTGCCCCCAAAAGATTCAAAAGAGTTTTTGTATCCTAACTTGCGAATCCTGTCTTAAAAATCCTGTTTACTAAAATATTAGAATTGTTACAAATAGATTGAAATGCGATGCCATGCATATGAATTATTTGCTTAAAATATTTTTTAAATTGGAAAACAGATCCATTCCACTTCTTGCAAAACTAAAGTCTAGAGTTACTCTCACTAGGCAGAAACAGAATTATATATCATGCTAAAATTATAAATGATTATTTTACCCAAGACTTGTCTGTAAAACAAACAATTTTCAGGATATACAAGAGACAAACATGACTAGACAACATTTTGTCGTCAATCGGCTAAAAGATTTTTTGCTTAATTTCAGAAATTATGACGCATGATAATTATTATCCAAATCTTAGAATGACTTTCATTCTTAAGTGGAGATCTTGACCAAAAGGATGGGGATGATAAGAAGCAGAAAGGACAACAACAAATAGAGTTTCACAAGTTTTAAGAAGGCTAATTCCTCTGACTTCTTTGAAACTCTTAACCCCAATACCATTCTAGTCCCCATGGCTTGGATTTGAATCTTTTTTCAACTTACTACGAACCGAAATGGTTGCCACAGACTGCACGCCAGTCTTATCGGTACCATAGACAATAAACATTATAGACTATTAATAATTATTTCATTTATTCAGTTATGCTTTTTGAAAATTACGAAGCCTTGCAATGAACAGAATGTTAATTTCAATAGAATACCGACAGATTTCAATTAAATTTTTTAAGAGACATAACCATACAAAAAGAATAAATCCTGATTTCCAAATGGGAATCGAAGTTGGGTCTAAAATAAATTGAATTCTTTTCTTTCAAATATCCCGACCCACTTAATTATGTCTTGACATTTGATATTTATTGTATGGTGGTCATTATAATATTTAAATTTCAGTCAAAGCATTGATTTAAATAATAAGAAATTTGCGTATCTGAATTAGTCGCTGATAATGCATAAACTTTGTGGAATTATTATTAAAAACTATCAAAGGTAATCATTTATAAAGACAAACATTTGTATGAACTTAAATACATAAACAGATTTTTATTTTTATTTGAATCAGATTGGACGAGTGAAAAAGATTATCTGTACAAGTCTATTTAATATTTCCCTTCTCACTTATTCTACTGATAAGAAATTATGTCATGCAATGCAATAGTTTACGAATTATAAAATGTTCGTTTCAAATTGAAATTCGAGACTAAAACTGATGGACTACAAGTTTCCAAAGGCTCAGACGAAGCCAAAAATGTCAGCTTTCATAACTTAGTTATAAGACCTACCTTGAATAACGGGGTTAACCGGTTCAATAAAGTTTATTGAACGCGTTGACCCCCAAATCGTTAAAACGTTTCAGCATCAAACAGGACAAAGAAAAACAATGAGGATAGATTATTCCAGCTTTTAAATGATGTTGTATAGCGTCATGGGTCGGACGGTATTCAATTTATGAAAGATTTGATTTCAAATGGATATTCTTCAACATTGTTCTGAATTTAGAAATGTGTGCATAATTCCAGCTAAATGCGGGATAAATTTTCACAATCTCACTTTTTCTTGACTAAATTTCAAACTTTCAAAACAAAATTAAAATACTTATGTGTTTAGTTGTATCCGCTCTATTTCCTTTACACACTAATACTTTTAAACTTAAACGTAAACGAGCTGTGTTGAATGAGACGAGGTTTTGAAGATGAGAGGAAATAGTTCCTCTTTATAGTTCAGGTATGGGAGAGCCTACGATTGTAATAAAGTTATTTAAACAATGAACTATATTAAATTGAATAAGGAAATAAATCTGTAAATTGAATTTGTAAAGAGTTGATTAAATTACCCTCGGAGGGGTCAAGCATCTTCTCCCTCCGGCCGTGCTTGCAGTTGTTATCGACAAACATGTTCTGCAAGTAAGAGAGAGAGAGAAGAAGACAGATTTTCAGTTTATTTTTATTATCCTGTAAACATTTTTTTTAATGAAACCCATGGATTTCTTATATTATTTAAATTGTGTAACTTATATCGGATACGGCTAGCTGTGGTTTTATTTGGCATTGAAATTTTAAATTAATTATTCTAAACTCCCTTATTAACTAAATTACATTAAACACCTCTCCATCTTGATTCAATGAGTTTTATGTGTACATGTTATAGTAATTTGAAGTGAAATTCAATCTACCTCTAATGCTAATATAAAAAATAATGGATACTTATAAAGATGAGAAGGGCTGGTATATAATCTGCTTGTCTCATACCTAGAATCTTCTCATGTCTCTCGGATTGTCGGCGTTATTCAGACAAATTTTGATTGGATTTGAGGAATAATATCATGAAAAGAAAACAGATTTTTTTGCTAATTTCCTGTATACTTACAAATTGTCTAACTTGCAGCCTATGACTTTGGCTATAAAACCGAATTATCTAACTTGTCAATACAAATTACATTTCAATCTACTTCTACGAAATAGCATTAACATGTCACATATTGTTCCAATCCAACAAAACTGACTCAAACCACACATCACAATTTAGAATCGTCAATAAAATACATGACGTGTAATTGTTCGCCCCCCCCCTTGGCTTAGTTCTTAGACTGCGGAAGCGGTACTAAATTCTCTGCACCTTAATCTCAGTAACGCTCAGCGTCTTTTAAATGTAAGCATGTAGAAGCCCGTATGGGCTTACAATTCTCTTGTATTCCATATACTTCTTGCCTATTAATTCTAGCGTATCAGATAGTTTAAATTGAACACATCTGTTTACACTTCTCTTCCATTCATAAGCTTATGTGGTTGTAAAATAAAAATTCTCAATCATAGATATTTCAGAACACTGAACCAAAATTTGTTGGGTTTGAATGGAAATGGAGGGACATGGAAGGATGGAGAGGTAGCAGGTGTGCTTTCAGATTGAATCCAAATTGATCACCTCTATATTTATTATAATTCACCTTCTCATTTGTCCTCTTTCACCTCAGTCGCATTCATAATTGACAGGATTAAATAAAATTTCCCCAACAGTTAAACGACAAGAAAATCGATGCGCACAGAAATTAGATATTTCATCCATGATCCACGGCTACGACTATATGGGCAAACTGGTCTGTGGGTCAACCGTTATTTTAGAACCTATTTCAGTCCCGTGACGCAAGTCATCATTGTTGGAGACTGTCCGGCCTGCTAATTGAGTTTAATTGACATTAAATTAAATGCTAGAATCGACACGATTTAAAATGTTACGGCTACGCTTTTAATTTTATTGAAGACTGCAATTGGGACGTTTTTACTTAATGACAAGTTTATGATTGATTAATCAAGGTCAAAGTTCTAGTGAATAACTTCAACTGTCTTGAATTATTTTCCGAAATCTCAACGAATCACTGCGAAACGAAACAATCATCTTACACAAATCCATTAAAACCCGTTTTCATTCCAAACCTCGAGTACGCATATTCCTTATAATTATGAGAAACTTTTATCACAACATCTAAACGAGCTATTGTAATATAAACAGACATGATTAACCCAAAACAATTTCTAAATACTAAAAAAATTAAGTTACATTTTCTCAAAATATCATCTAAACGTTTCTGTAATAAAATTAATACGAACCAAAAGCTATAAATGGCATACAATAATTATATTTTAAGACGAAGAGAAAAACAAGGGGCTTCAACATATAAGAGATCATGCATACAAACTGTTTCTAATTATAATTAATTTTCCAAAATAAGAGACATAACCCTTCTCTGTTCTTTAAAGACAAACTACAGAAGTGAAAACTAATTACTTAGACATGAATTTGAATAAATTCTAATAAGCACCAACTTATTTAGAGTTTGGTTCAGTTTGATGCTACCTACAAAATCATTAAAATTAAACAAACTGGAAGTCAGTACTGCACTTAACCATCACATTCACACTTTCTTATGTACCCACAGCCCACCACAACCACCCAAAATGTCAAGAACCTGTCATTTAATGACATTCATACTCTCATGTCAGCTGACATATTTTAATATTCATTGTAATACACACTTCGTTGAGTTAGATTATCTTTGGAAATTGTTTTTTATTATAATATATTCTCATTTAAATATGAAAATACACGAATAAGCCAAATCCATGCTAAGTTAACTACAAACTGTCATGTCACTGTAATTTATAATAGTCACTTGTTGATAAGTAGGTCAACTACAATAGTAAAAACTCTAGTGATTTAAATTTCAAGTAAATGATACAACAATTTGAACCTCTTTTAAAGCAATCACATTTTTAAATTTTCAATCCATACAAATTTACAATTTCATACAGAAACCTCCTAATCTATTTACTATAAGAAATAATTTAGTTCCACCAAATTCCATTTAATGGATACATACTACACAAACTTGAAAACTGTATCTTAATTTCAATAAACAAATTAGGAATATTCTGATATCCTACCATTTTGATAGAAGTTCCAAAAATCCTCTCAAGTTAAATGTTAGCTGTAATCGACTGTGTGTCATTGAGGAATTCACTTATCATATTGAAGAAGACTCATCGGCTATTATTACAATTACTAGTAGTATGTCTGCAGCTTCTGGGATTAATCGGGAGAATTATTGTGCACTCGGTGTTCAGAATTTGGACTTGTCCTACAACTCTCTTCGGCGGGTGGGACCGGATGCTTTCTCCCGGATGAGAAAACTGACCGAAGTTTGTCTCCAATGCAGAACTAGAAGATTCGCATTTGGTGGACTAAGTCAACTTAAACTTCTCAAAATGTCCTCAAATCGGATTGTGGCACTCCCACCGAAAATTTTCAACACAAACTCTAAACTCCGAGAGTTGTATCTCCAGAACAATTCTATTTCTGCACTATCTTCCCAAGTATTTTCCAAGATGAACCAACTTCTGTTACTAGACTTGTCTAGCTATTCAGTTACAAGCCATGGGTAAAGGATGACATACGCTTCATGGACTGATCAGTCTAGTTTTCTCAAAGTATCCTGGAACATTTGAGTTAATAGACTCTGTAGTTTTTCGAGATTTGATTTCTCTGCAAGCCCTCCACATGGATAACACCCGTATTGAAACAATAAATCCCGATGCCTTTCAAACCCTGCCAAATTTGCACATTCTGGACTTGTCTAATAATCGGATGACTTATGTTGACTCCAAGATCTTCTCAAATCTCTCCCTTCTCCGTCAACTCTACTTAGATCATAACAAATTGCGTAAAATGGATGACGACTATCTAAAAAACTGCACCAGCCTACAAAATCTTAGACTGACAGACAATGCATTTACGCTAAACAACGATTTCAACTCCTATAAAAAGACAAAAAAATGCTGTACAATTAAACTTGAAATCATCTAACACAAACCCATTTATACCCCATTTGTTCCCAAATCTGGACTACGATTATTCCTTGAAATTATGAAATACTTCTACCGCAAGAGCTAAATGAGCCATTGTAATCTAAACATATATACCAAGGTTAATACAAAACGCTTTCTAAATTTTAAAAAGACAAACATAGTTTTATTTGGTTCACAACTTCATCTTCATATATCTCAAAAAAAATTAAAACGATAAAATAGACTCAAAGTAATAATTTTGTACAGGGCTAAAAAAAGATTTGATGAAATTGATACTAAAGTCAAACGACTAAACGACAATGCTATTTTGATTAACATATCCGTACAAGAGGATTTTATATTTTAATTCAATAATTCAAATCCTAGAGTCGACATTTTTATTAAGAGAACACCTAATTTTTAATAAGAGAACACACATTAAAATTTATGATCCACAAGTCTAACTGCGGTTTCATTGAGCAGACTAAAGTAAGGTCATCTTTCAAACGGATTCATAAACTTTCAGTTAAAAGTAAATAGATGAAACGGTAAACGATCCTAACTTCCTGTTATAAATTTATAATTAGTTTCATTAACTTATTTGATAATTTCATTTCAGAAAATTCGTTTAGTCAATTGACACTTGGAGTTGGCTGGTAAACATATGTAGTCCAACTGGATTGTGAATCAAAAGTCAAATGAGATGGAAATAATTCGTAAACTACAATTTTTCTGTATAAATTTACAATTCTAATCTATCTAAAAGACTGGCCCAGTCCATTTGTTTAGATTGCAATCCAGAGTCGGGATAGTACTTCCTTTTAGCTCCCTAACTACATAGTATTTAACGAATTGGCCAATAAGAATTATTAAATAATCAATGTTTATAAATAACCTCATCGTAATACACACTTGGTTCAATTTGGCCAACTCTAAGAATTGTTTTTTATTCAAATATACTGTCATTTAGTTTTTAAAAAACATAAATAAGCCAAATCCATGCTAAGTTAACAAAAAACTATTATAAAACATCTTTCAATTATGCTACAATCATTAGTGAGTGTCAACGACCTTTATAATAGCAATGCGTCACTTGTTGATAATTAGGTCAACTAGTAAAGTGAAAACTCAAAGTATTTAAAAAAAATTAAGTCAATGATCCTATAATTTCAACCTCTTTTACAGCAAACATTGTTTTTAAATGTTACCAGTTCAAATCCATAGTAATGTTTTCCATTTCAAATTCAACCTGTTTACTTTAACAAATAATTTCGTTCCACAAAATTCCATTTAATGGATACGTATCATACACTAATGGCAAAGGATCCTATGTCCTCTATAAGCTTTTCCTTTCCATTGCAACGGTTCTTTATATTCGTGTATTATATATACAACAATCACTGATGAAAAGGGTACGGAGTGACACACAGTTAGTTTAAGTCATATTAATGTTAAATAGTAGATAAATCACCATCGTCATTTAAGGATAGTTCACTGATGATGCCATTCACAACATCGTCAATACATGAGTAGTCACAAATATGTTCATTTACAATTACACTGGCCAGTTTCTGGATCTCAAGTAAGTGTTTAATTACAGAAAATTTGAATTTCTTAATGTCCTCAGGTAGCTCAATCCAACATTTGGATGCAACAAATTTAAAAGATCTCATCCCAAAATCGTTATTACATTTAATATCAGGGATATTGTAAGATCTGCTTCGAGTTTGTCTAACCTCAAGGGGCTTTAATACTAAGTAGTTTACGAAAATGGTAGGAACAGTTCCTCTAATAATATTATGGGTTAGTTTTAGGACTTCGAATTTGTAGAGAGCCTCAGAAAACAGCCATTTTAATTTATCACAGACAGAATCAGTCACCGACTCATACGGTAATTTGTTGAAGATAAATCTAGCACATCTCTTAATGATCTTATTTGTGACATTACGGACTTTATTATTAGGTTAGGGCCTAACCAAATCACAATCAATCCAAATCAATTTTTTTAAAAATAGCATTGGCCAGCACTGATTTTATCAGAGAGCAGATCAATATTTTCTTACTTTCTATACTCAAAATGAGTCTTAACGGGGCAAGTGACCATAATATAGATTGACATTTTTTGGATACCTTCATCACATGAGACATGGTTTCTTCAATAATTACACCTAATAGTTTCATCTCCTTGACCCTCTCAATAACAGTGCCATTAATTTTTACAGGAAGATTATCAAGGCTGTTTAGTATCTTTTTACACGCAATGAATAATACCTTTGTTTTGTCAACATTCAGTTAGTTCCATACGATTACATATCATCCAATTATGAATAGCATTAAGATCGGCTTCAAGATTCTCAATAATCGATCAAACAATATCTAGGGGGCCACTAATACTTAAAGCCGTGTCATCTACAAACATAATTGTTAGGCTATTTTTGACAACATCAGGTAGGTCATTCATCATAATTATAAATAATAAACAACTGATGCAGTTCCCTTGTGCAAGGCCTAGCTCAGTGCTCTTAGTGCCTCTTAGTATCAGAGCAAATACACCCATCTTTCGAATTGACGCATACAAATTGCTTTCTGTTGGATAAATAGGATTCAATAAGCTTAGAGTCTACACCATACCATTTGAGTTTGTGGATTAATACTTTTTTTTTAGATAATTTATCATAGGCCTTTGAAATGTCAAGTGAAACAATGGGGCATTTCACGTCGAGTTTGTAACCAAGTAACCTTTGTAAAAATCTATTCGTTACAAACTTTACAAAGTGCTGA
>JAQFZA010000274.1:0-31390 GCA_034695115.1 Desoria olivacea
TACCCAGTCTTGCAGTTCACCCGCCTCTCGGATCGAGTTGCCTGCACCTTTCGTCCATTGGAACCTGGGACCTACGTACTAAGTGGATTCTTTCGAGACGTCTTCCACATTCAAGGATCTCCCAGCCACCTGAACATTTCCAGGGATTACGGAAAGGAGATCGTCCGACCAATCGCCACTCTCGATGTGGAACTCATGGATTCCTCTTCCTCGGTGGAACCTTCCTTGGAATCTCGTAAACCTTGGGGAGTTTGCTGTAACACCAGAACTGAACAGGTAATTGTTTTTATTTTCTCTTGGTCTGTCAATCTGGAAATTCTTGAGGTCTCTAATATTTTTAGCAAAGCAATTCTAATTAAGTATTTTATTTATGTCTTCCAGTTGCTGGTAGCTGACCGGGAGAAACACGAAATCTTGGTGTTTGGACCGGACGGTGAATTCAACTTCCGGTTTGGACGACAAGGACAAGCCCCTGGAGAATTCTTCCGACCCACTGCCTTGGCCTACGATCCTGTTGGAGACCGGATTCTTGTTTCTGACAAAGACAATCATCGGATCCAGATCTTCACCGCCTGTGGGGAGTTCCGGTCCACGTTTGGATCTCGAGGAGGACGGCCCGGACAATTCTTGTTCCCGTGGGGAGTTGCAGTATCTCGAGACGGAGCCTTGATTGCAGTAGCCGACTCCAGAAACCACCGGATCCAACTATTTAACGCTGAAGGAGAATACATCCGACAATTCCGTGTCACCGGCGGCTGGAAATCTAAGGACTACAAGACGAAATTCAACTACCCACGTGGAATCACCTTCAATCTTACTGGTAAGTTGCTATTTATTTATTGTTTTTGTTTAGTTTTTGTGGACAGATTTGTGATTAGATATGGTATTTAATCATTTATTCATGTTAATAATAGACTTTTTTTGTTTCTTCTTATTTTGCAGGAGATGCCTTGTACGTGACGGACTTTAACCTGGAAACCGTGTTCCAGCTGGACATCAATTTCACTTCCTGCACCCCTCTTGTGGACTCTGGATCTCTCAAGCGACCATCCGGGATCACCGTGGATGACGTCGGGAACATCCTCGTTTGCGATTCCAAGAACAACACCATCAAAATCTTCCAGCCTAATGGACAACTGATTGGACGCCTGGACACCATTGGAACCTCAGTGATGGATCTCCCTCTGGACATCACCCTGATGAAGGCTGGATTCCTAGCTATTCTTGATCTCAACGGTCGTGTTAGAATAATCTGAATCTCGATGTAAATTTTAATAGTAATATTTAAGAAACCTGACTGAATATTTGTAATTTGACTTTGTAAAAATTTTAACTGACCCTGTTATTTGATGATTTTATCGTATGTAATTGTTAATAAATGGTATATTGTCTTTGATTTGAACTCCACTTTCAGCCTTGCATTTTTGTTTTTAACTTGCATACGAAACCATATAATCTTGGAAGCTATGCATTTTTTTAAAACTATTAGCTAAAATCGGTTGCTTACAAAGTATCATGTAGGAAGTAGTAAGTATGAGTAAGGTTAGAGAAGAGGGTGGGGACGAGGCAGGTGGGGTCATTAATCCAAATCCCTCTTAATGTCTCCGGATTGAAATTGGATACAGGAAAGTGATTACATTTGACAATATATTCCGTACCTAAGCAGGTATTCATAATTAGCCTAAAGATCCTATATCATAAAAAAATCATAATAATTAATAGTAATAATTAGTAATAATTAATATCATAATAGTAAGTTACATGTTACATCAATGGCCCTTATGTTGTCGTGGCCCCCAGCCATCCAGAGGAAGCATTGACCACCGTATCGGTTATCGAGCACATAGCCCTTGCACTTCCTTTTGAAATGGAACGATGTCTTCGATCTTTCCTGGTTAAACGTTTACCTGAAAATCTCATCCATTGTATTATATTATCAGATGATTGCTTTCCTTTTCTTAGGAATTGTAAACGATAGTATAAATTAAACTTGACTGAATGTTTGTAACTGACCCTGTTACATGTCTGATAATGTTTAACGTTAACGTGTAGCACACTTATCACGGAGATCTTTAATTTAATAATTTTCTACAAAATATTTATATTTTAATATAAATAGATACTGCATACTATTGCCTATACACATAGCCATCCTAATGTCTTCGTATTTCAGTGATAACGATTTTGACCAATTATGCTCACCTATTTCTGTCATGTCTCTTCCATATACGTTCATTAAATAATAACAAAATGGCCATGAGGACATAAACTTCTGAAAGCTCCATAGCTCGTTTTGGTTTTCCAGCATGATAGCTTGATGCGGATTGGATGCAAACAGTAGACCAGAAAAGAACTTTGAACTACAAAGCACATTGAAAAAAGTAACTTTACGAAATCAACCTTGAACTATAGGCTTATGAAATTGTTCCATATTTTTATTAGCATTTCTAACGTGGATGTTGGATTTATATGTAAAGTGTATCATTTAGGATCGAGGTAAAGATAATTAAAAAATAAGTTTTACTGCACTATTGTCATTTTCGGGAAATAGATTCATGAAATAAGCACTAAACTTTTAATAATTATTGTAGCTCACTGCATTAAATATAGTTTCTTAAAGTACATTTTAAAATGGTAAGTGTAACATGGTATACGTACTAATAAATTCAAAAAAAAGTTCTACGAGGAGTTAAAAAGACAATATTTAAAGTTTTTAAACAACGATTTTCATCCTGAGTCCATTAGTTCTTTGAATATTGTAGGCATTTGAGATAACTTGGAGCGTATTTCAATAGGAATAGCATCGTCTTGCTGATACCGAAATAGTTCTCCTTTAGTGTCCGTGAATAAAACCTCCGCAGATTTTGAATTCATAACAATTTTTGTTGAATCCAAATAGTTGATGTGGATTTCTCCGTTTGATAACTGTATAGCATTTCCAATCCCGGGAATCATTACTTGCCTATGGGATTTCTTGCCCCTTCCAACAATAGAGCCTCCAGCCCTTGTACTTGCGATTGATGTTTCGTAGCCTCCGATCTGGAAAGAAATAGAATACAAAATAACAATTAGGAGATCAATCAACACCATAGTAGGGTATCTAACAATATTTAAGAACCATAGTTCAGTACAAATTAATTCGAGAACTCACCGATGGAATATTGACAACACTCGGAGGAGAGCAATTCTCCTTATTCAAAATTACCGACTGGAGTGGAGGTTGAAGTGGCTGTGGTCGCCTCCCAATTATGAGAGGAAAACAGGATTCTTCCGTATTGTTAGATAGGCTACTCATGGCCACGTCAATCCCTGAGCAATGGTTAAGGCATTTGCTAAAATGGTCCCACATGAATTGGCACTCTGGAGAAAATCTCTGATTTCCATCCAAAGAATCAAAATGCCAAGACTTTCCAGTTTCTTCTAATACTGTTACTCGTGAATGAGATTTCGTAATCTTTCCACCTGAAACATATAATATGTAGGTAAATGCATCGTAAATATTCAGTGATTTATACAAAGCCATAATGTTACAAAATCAAACGTGGTCATATGAGCTACCATAGCATAGTTTCTCACCTTTGTAAAAGCATGCTTCGAAGTCAGGATCTGGATAATTTTCCATAAGAAAGCATTTTGCGAAAGTACTGTAGTAGGTTATCTTCGGAGTTTTGCTTTTAACGAGATCAACAAATTTGTATGCATACGAGTATTTTTTACAGTGCTTGTCCGGCATATTTTCATAGCTAAAAATTGTATCAGCCCCTCCAGTGGGTAAAGCAGGGGGAGATTCGGCAACAGAAACGCCTTTGCCTTTGTTGGGTTGGTACATTATTACCTGGAACAATAGAAATAGAAAAATAAATAGATAGAAAGACAAATTAGGAAGAAAATCACAAGCAAATTCTGAAGTTATTGACTGAAATCATACCCTCATTCCGTCACCCGAAATTCTCATAACCTCCCACACGCGTTCATGACCCTCTCGATGCTTTATAAATTCCAGACACACTTCCCCAGTACTAAGTATACTAACGATGACATTTTTCGTCTTTTGTCGCACAGGACGAAGTCGCTTAGAGTTGATTGGGGGAGCTATTGCTTTAGATACCTTTCCACTTTGTGAAGATTCTCCAACATGCTCACTTATTACAGGGTGTCTAATTTCAAAATGTTGATCTGGTTTCGCATTAGAACTATTATTAGGAAATAAAAATTCATTTTTATTGCTAGGATGATTGTCTTCGTCAATTATCTTTGGTCCGACTGTACAACAGTTCTTCTGGGAAAATAAACAACCACAACTATCAATATGAGAACACTGTTGTTTGCATTGTCTCCAAGCATGACTACAGTTGTTATCTGCACAGATGGATGAATGCTTGTTTACAATCGAGCTGCACTGACTACCAGCGCATGATGGAACAGTCGAGGGGAAGGGGAGAAATCTGTTCGAATGAGATGAATGAACAATTTCGGTTTCGAAGTTTCCACGATTTTGAGTGGGACAGATATGTCCATTCGTTCCTGAATGACTACTGCATACTTCCGAAAAGCTTCCCGGTGGACGACAGACTGCATAGCCAACAGGTTCGCTGAACCCGGACCTATTAGATGACGAAAGTCTTCGAGACACTGGAGATGTTGGGCGAAAACTTTGAAACGAGCCCGTTTTTAAGGGGACGGAGATGACTCCATGATTATATGAGTTGTAAGATTGGGATGTTAAATATGAAGCTGACGCAACACCACTGTCGTAAGAAAGGCAACGCTTCATCTGAGCACTTCCAAAGCTTTGATTCTTTAAGATAAACGGATGGTCCAATATTTTCTTCAAATGCATACGTTCTTTTGGATTCTTTTGAAGAAGAGATTTGAGTAAATCTTTTGCCTCCGAAGTCAGATACGCTGGAAATTTAATATCCGACATAACCACACGGGTCAGTGTTGATTTTACTCCGTCATCCGTGTCGAATGGTGGTTTCCCTACCAAAAACGTGTACATCATTATTCCTAAACCCCAGACGTCAGTCTCCAAGCCATGAGAGGCTCTGGTCGCAACTTCTGGTGAAATGTAATTCGGGGTTCCACACATCGTCAAGTGTTTCTCATCAGGTCGTTGGAGTTGAGTTGCAAGTCCAAAGTCTGCTATTTTCTATGAAACAACAATTGTAAAATTAAAATCATACATACAAGAAATAGACATTTAAATTCCAAAGCATAAAACTGACTTACGATGTTCATGTCTTTTGTAAGGAGCAAGTTTGCAAGGGTCATATCCCTATGAACGATCTGATGAGAATGAAGGTATAGTAATCCTTCTACCACTTGCTTAATAATGGTGCAAGCTAAAAAGTTGACGTTAAAAACACATGATTCAAAACTACATCCACCAAGGTAGTCCTGGACTGGCCAGGCACCTTTTACTTTACACATATCGAATATCGATTGCACATACCTTCAGGCTCTGATAGCGTGCAGTTAGTAAGTTTTAGATACCTCTGAAGCTCCCCATTATGACACAACTCCAGTACCAAATAAACATAATTCTCATCCTCAAAAAAAGCGTAGAGTTGAAGAATGGATGGATGCTTAAGCCTGGAGTGGATAGACACTTCCTGCTTCACCCGATTTACCATCCCTGCTACTTTCATCAGCTTTTTGTCAATCTAGACAACAAATAACAGATTTTAGGCACACCCACTAACCGTCATGCAAATTCACAAGTAAAAAATCCCTTTCTGTGCTGGCTTACCATCTTGATGGCAACTTCCATACAACTCGTGCGGCACTTTGCTCGGTAAACCACAGCAAAGCCCCCCTTCCCCAATAGTTCATATACATCGTATTGCTATTTGTAAAAAAAACAATTTATTATTTCAAAACTATCAAACTTGAAAAGGACAAACACATTTCCACAAACTAAATAAAAAACTGTTGATTAGAAGAAGAAAAAAACCATACCTCAATAGAGTTTCCAAATGTGCCCATATTTTGTCTACATCATCCTCTGAACGGAACATGCCACTAATTGATTCAAATGTCCCGAATCCATCCAACCAAGAGTGACAAGACAATAGACAGACTTTGGACTTAGTATTTTAAAGGATTAATTAGAATACAGGAGGTGGTAGAAGACACCACATCCCATGCAGATCGGCCGTTATGTTTATTTACAAGATTTCCAAGCCCATTCCCGCTATGAAGGAAATTGGTTCTTTAAGCTGGCCTGTCACTGGCGCCTCTAGTTCCCCGGCAACTCTGAGCTCAATTTCACATGCACAAATCTTTAGATCTTTCGGCGGAATTCACTCTTTCGTCATTCTTCACATCAGCAGCTAAATTTATTCATGGTTAGTCGTCAATCTTTAAATTAATTGCGGCTGGGCTTCTGCGTTTCTTAATTGACGGGTAGAATTCCGGAACAGTTCACAGTTTGGACAGCTGACATTTTCCCTTGAACACGGAGGTAAGAATGTCAAATGTGGACAGTCTATTTTCTATTTTTTAAATTTTTAATTAGGTAGTCGTAGCTTAAATAAAATTGAATATGAAATGGGGTTATTTCGTGGGTTGGGGTTCTATTCTAAGTCTAAGTCAATGTGCGCTTGAAGTTGGATAGGTGCGTATTTGAGTTTAAACATGGTTTAGACGGGGCTATCTGTAGGGCGACTTTTAGGAAATCTGTCACAATTGCTGATACCTTTTGCTTTTAATGCTTTTGAAAGAGGTTTGCTATCCACTGTTGACATTGTGGGGTTGGATGGAGAGAAGCTTAGAAGGGCTTCTATGCAATGTTCAATTCATATTCGGCGATGTTATGCCGTCGTCTATGGTTGGCGATTGGTATGTTGCATAGGGCAGAAGTATATCATGGATTAGAGTATTTTTTTACATTTCATCTGTCATCAGTCGGTCGATTAATTGGAACCCAATAATGCCAGTCCATTCTTTGCAATACTACAAAACTCCTCTCTTTGCTTGACAATAACCGTAGTAACAGTATCTTTTTACATGGGCCAAATAAACAGAGCGAGGTGGTTGGGAAAGGTCTGTCACAGTCGACAAGTCAGGAAAAGGTCAGTTTATTTGTTATTTACTGCCCCGCGCAGGTGAGCTGGCTTCACTCGAATTGTATTTCAGCTAGTAAATCAGACAATCACATCGTCTATTTATTTATATGTCATTTAATTTCTTAATTGTTTTTAAACAGTAGAATTTGAAAGAAAATGCATCACATGAGGAAAGGAGTGGAGCATCTCTGCAGATCCTCCCAAAGAATCAAGAATGCGTCCCAAATCAAAGAATTTGGTACAAGTAAGTCTGTGGGAGAGACGGTAACTTCCAAATCTACAGTTGGATCAACAATTCACAAATCATCAGGTTCGAATAACACTTCTTAAATACGATACAATCGATTCCCTTATCATAGTAAATTTAAAAACAGTAATCAATTATTATCACAATTATTTACAGCCTCAACGGCTACCGCTACCGCTAGTCAAGAAGATCCTAAAGTTGGAGAGGTTCCATTGGAGTCGCGACCTAAGGTTCGGAGGATTCCTTTGGACATTGCGTACCCAGGAGTGGAAAATCCATCCTTCGGAACGGCAGAAAAATTGACCTTCGACACGAAGGTGACTACTCTTGACAATGGATTGCGCGTTGGATCGCAGCTTCGATATGGGAAGTACTGCACCATTGGGGTTACTATTAAGTCGGGTTCGCGATATGAAACAGGATTTACTCCAGGAATTTCTCATGTCGCTGAGAAACTGGGCTTTCTGGTAAGTTAGTTGGATAATATAAATTTCGGTGGAGTTATCTTAAATTGACATGTCTTATTAATTGTATACAGTCATCACAAAAATTTAAAACAAAGGCCAGTATTTTAAAAGAATTGGAGAAGTTCGGAGCAATATGTGATTCACAAACGTCAAGGTATATTTTCGACCCTTGATCATCTTCATTCTCAACAAAAAGTATAAAAATCTGTCATTATGTAACATCTAGAGATACAACGGTGTACGCAATTTCTACGGAATTACATGGAGTCGAGAGACTTATGCGGCTTTTAGCAGATGTTATTCTACGACCACAAGTCACTGATGAAGAAATTCAGAACGCAAGGCAGACTGCTACGTACGAGATAGAAGACATGCAGATGCGGCCTGAGCAGGAAATCGTTATTTTGGAGATGATACATGCTGCAGCATGGAATGGCAACACTCTTGGATTTCCTAGATACTGTCCTGTTGAAAACACCGAAACTATTACCCGTAATGAAATTCTGCGCTTCATGAAAACAAACTTTCGTCCCGATAGAATGGTCATTTCGGGGGTAGGCGTGGATCACAACGAATTAGTTGATCTCGCTAAAGAGCATTTTCAAGCTCATGAAACTACTTGGGATTTGGAAGGAATTACAGCTGAGCTCCCAAAAGAAACTGCGTCAGTGTATAGTGGTGGAGATGTCAGGGTAAGTATGTAATGAAATTATTACATATTGTTAATGGAATTATTGAATTAAACGCATTTCGTATCAAGAAAGTTGAACAAAACTGCCTGATATGTAAACCTAGATGCAAAAGGATTTCGGTCAGTTCAATGCTGGTCCTTTGCCGGTTCCGAAATTGGCTCATATGGCATTGGGTTTGGAGTCCGTTCCTCATTCAGACCCTTTATTTATACCTGCATGCGTGCTGAACATCATGATGGGAGGTGGTGGCTCTTTTAGTGCTGGTGGTCCTGGAAAAGGGATGTACTCTCGACTTTACACGAACGTCTTGAACAGGTAGTCTTGATTTACATGCTCCGGCTCCATGTTATTTTCAGTTTACACTGATTTCTTGCATCAATAAGTCTGGACGAATTCTGTCTAATAAATCGGATTATTTTTGGATTATAGCAAGCATTGGGTCTACAACGCTACCGCATATAACAACTCGTATAGTGACTCTGGACTTTTCTGCATATATGCCAGTGCTCCACCGGAATATATGGGTAACCTCACGGAGGTACTTATCAGTGAACTTCATGGAATGGCAGGACCTCCCCAGCAAGAAGAGTTTGATGTAAGGTGTATTTATTAATGAAAATTGGAAGTCTTATCTTGAGGCATCGTGAATTTACTCAGTATTGATGTAAATTTAGCGGGCCAAAAAGCAACTGCAGTCCATGTTAATGATGAACTTGGAGTCCCGGCCTGTTGTATTCGAAGACATTGGACGACAGATCTTAGCTCATGGACATTACAAACCACCAGCTGAATACTTAAGTCTGATTGGTAAGTTTTCCAGCATATGTAATCCATTATCTTTGTTGTTGAAAACAAACTAGGTATTCATGAAACAGTTCGTATTTGAATTACTTTTACAACTTCTATAGAAAAAGTGGAAGAGAAAGATCTGAGATCGTTGGCAACGAAAATGCTGAAGTCAAAACCATCTTTGGGAGCGTTGGGAGACATTTCAAGGATACCTAATTATGAAGACATCACAGGAAAAGGAGGCTTACTTAGAGAACCTTCCAGGCGATTTTTCCGGCGATAAATCATAATTCATACAAACTTTACGTGTCATTCTAGTAGCCTGAAACAATAAATTGCTGGTTTTTACTCCGATTACTTGGTATACATTATTTCCTTGGTACACCACATCTCCGTTACTCTCTCAAAGTAATCATGTTTACACCATACGGACATCTTAATCGTCAGAACTCCTAGTTAGAATTACCTCGGCATAAATAATCAAATGACAAAAGATCTAGATAATATAACGCAGGAAGTTTATGAACTTTTTTTGCTTAGATGAAGGCATATAATCGAATCAAATGTTTTTAATGAGTAGTTAATTTCAACCTGTATTCAAATTCGAATTCTTTTAATTTCAACAAGAATCAGCAATTCTGATCATTTCGCATACCTGCAATTCTTTCCCAAAGCCCTAATGTGCATATTCATGAAAGTACAAGAGAGAATTGCTGACATACTTTGACATGAATTAGCTGACGTACACATTGACATTGAGTTAGGCATTTGCAATAACAAATGTTAAGACGAATTTTTACCTCGATTAAATTCTTCTGCTGTTATTATTAAATATTTACATTTTTATTTCCATTAGGGCTTTGGTATAGTATTGAATCTAAATACAAATTGAGATTTGACGACAATGATCAAATTTAATGTTTTTGTTTATTAAATGAAATGTAATTAGAATTTCAAGGCACTTAAAACAAATCAACTATGTAATTTATGTAATGCTAGAGACACACGAAGAATTCTACATTTTCAAAGTTGATTCTTTCCGCACCGTATGTGGAAGAAAATGTTTACTCAAGTCTTAATTAGCTTACTTCGTTAAAATATATAAGCAGACAAAGCAAATGGAAAACTTGATTGTAAAGCCAATTAAACCGTGATCAGGCTTATGATTATGATTTCGACGGATAAGAGCGATCGACGGTATAAAACCTCAGACAAATCAGACCAAAGTCATCATTCAAATCTTTTTTCCTCTCTCTTCAATATCAAAAACAATCAAGCTCCGGACAACTTGTCAATACTTTCTTAAAGATTTCCAGCTTTTCTTCAGAAATGAATCCGATTCTTGCTATCAGTGTTGGCATTTGCCTCTGCAGCGTGGGGCACTTAGTCGATTCTGCCCCAGCGCCCTGTCTCGCCTTACCTGCGCCCGACGGGTTTAAAAGCGTAAATTGATCATAAAAGTTTCTTATTAGTGCTTTTTATGTGTACATACATACAAAGCGATGTATAATGAAATTGATTTATAGACCAAGAAGTTTTCTTAATTGATTCTGCCTTTCTGTAGGGGTTTTTACCTCGTAGTGAGCTGAATTCTATTGACGACCACCAAGATTTTAGTACCGCGGACAACTTTGAAATACCATTTTCTGGCCCACTGGGCATCATTGAAGGTGCCAAAAGACCTCTTGATCTGAGTGATACTGCAAATGCAGTCCCTGTCGAATTGCCAACAGAACAACTCGGTGCCAAAGAACCACTTGACCTTAGTCAAACCGGAAATGCAGTTCCATTGAGCTTGCCAATAGATGAACTCGGTGCCAAAGGACCACTTGACCTTAGTCAAACCGGAAATGCAGTTCCATTGAGCTTGCCAACAGATGAACTCGGGGCCAAAGGACCACTTGAACTTAGTCAAACCGGAAATGCAGTTCCTGTCAAATTGCCAATAGATGAGCTCGGTGCCAAAGGACCACTTGACCTTAGTCAAACCGGAAATGCAGTTCCATTGAGCTTGCCAACAGATGAACTCGGGGCCAAAGGACCACTTGACCTTAGTCACACCGAAAATGCAGTTCCTGTCAAATTGCCAACAGATCAACTCTCTCACGGAGGGATCGATGTAGGTAACCTGGCGAAGCCCCCTTCATACATTCCAACTGATGTGGACTCCATTTTACCTATCAAGAATGTCGCGGACAAGGATCAAATACTTGAAGGACCAGCGGGTGAAATTGCTCACAGTATTCCTGTACTCAGCCCTACCAAACATTTAACTCATAAGGGACTAACGGGATTTCTACATGGGCCTAAACACGAAGTCATCCAAAATGTTGTGCGAATTCCTGAACAAGCCCACTAATTGATTACATAGCAAGGTTCCAAATCCCTGCACCAACAACAAACCCTACATACAACGGATACAATTTATTTTATGTCTTTTCTTCTAGCCCATTGGCAACTTAAGTCATAACTTCTATAACCAAATTCTCGTATTAAAGATTCATTGCTTCTTGTAAAGGTATATAATTGAACAATTTGCGTGAAAAAGTAAAAATCTAATAACATCAATCCCTTGTCTTTCGAACACATATGCACATTGACATAAACACAATTTCAAATACGCTTACACCTAATAAAGCTCCCGACTGTAGACCTGTAGGGATTTCAACTTCGGCTCAATAATCCTACATTTTAAGGCAATTTTTCCTCTTCTGAGGAATTCCATTTTAGATCGTATAGGAGAAATTAAAAGCATTAGCATACGTTCCTGCACTTGAGGTTGGCAGGTATGCATGTTACCGAGGAATAGGGCAAACTATTTCATTGAACAAGTTTTAACATTTTAAACTCCCTTTTTAAAAGATGAATGCGCTGTTACACAGTGATCTCATTACTCATAACATATTCATACATATGTATGTAATTTCATAACTCGAAAAAAGTTACCTGCCGACAACAACAAAAAATATGTTTAAAACAATAACATCATAGAACTTTTTACAATGAATTTAAGACATCCAAGGGGAAAGTTGGCAAAAAATGGGTTGATTGCAGAAGGACTGAATACTTCCAATTTTCTCATGTAAAATGGAGTTTCTTGAAGTTGAACAAAGAGATGCCGGCTACCTCTCCAATTTTCCTTCTTCAGTCTCGCTTTCTTTGCTTTTATTTTCTTCTGCATTTAATAAACCGATTTTTAAGGATCCAGCAACTTTTTCATTGACCATCGGCTACTAAAAAGTTGTCCAGCCAATAATCTCGTAATTTCCAAAACTTACAAAATTAAATGAAATGGTTTATTGTTAACTTTCTTATAAAGTTGGGTTGAGAGTTCGGGTTGCCTGCCTGTCCGGTGCATTGGCTAGATGTAAGTGAACTCAGGCATTGATTTAAATCTACTTAAATAGCAATGACGCTTCCAAATAAGAGCGGAATGAAGCCAAAACTCATTTACTTCATATTTATTTTGTTTGTATGTAAAAGAAGACATTTGGGAACTTATGCCACAAATTAAAAGGACGGCACTAGAAGATTTTAAAAATTTCCAACAAAAGTTATTAATGATATGATATCAGCATAGGTATCTATCGTGTTGTATCTAAATGGGAGAAATTGGTCTTACAATTTGTTTTTACACAAACTGTCGTAACATACATACATACATTGTTCAAGGTTCATAAGGATTGCGTTGCGACTCAAATTCGGAAGGCTAGATTTTTTTAAACGTTTCAAATCAATTTCTCTAGTGAATAGTAATAACGCATTGCTACTTAATCCATACACTTTGAAAATCAGACATTTAAAATTATATTTCTGATTTTCAATTCTGACTTGTCCGGGAATCAGGCTTTTGTCGTGCGTATCACAAGTATCAACAACTATTTAATTCGGGTATGTAATACTTGGCACTAAACATGTCATACTGTAAGAATAAGGATGATTCACTTAATTGAGCTCAAAATGCATCCAACGCATCATACATTTTGATGACTAACTATTATTATGTCTACATCTACTTGATTATCGAGGAATAAACATTTCACACTGTAACGTTCGGATCCCAAATATTATTTCATCTTCCTACAACAAAAGCCGGAGAGATGAGATAAGGTTCGTTTGATGACTTCAACCTTTTGATTGCAAATTGACTGGCATGGCGGATGGATGAGTTATACATTTCCTGTGAAAAAGATATCCCCTCATATTTGCTCTGTTTGAGTACTGATGATGATTCCTGAAAATCCTTATCTCTTTTCGCTTGCCAAACCATCCAGGGTAAAATAAATACTGAGCTGAATACCTGGTACATATTCATGTAGATGCAGACGACAATTACGTGTGATTTATGACACAGAAAGATGATTAATACTTTGATACCTTGATAAATAATGGGAGGCGGTTACGAGATAAGATATATTGTACAAAATACCTCATTTAACACCAGAAACTAAAAACCCTCGTTCAGTTCCACCCGATCTTCCTCATTGTGAACGCTTGATTGCCGCATCGACGCTTGGCTTCATTGAAAAATAAATCATTGTACTTAAGAAAACGGACAAATTTATTCAATAGACGGATAAAGAAGCATAAAGTTTATCGGTGAAAAACATTTAACTCCGTGGCACTCTTTTATTGGAGTGCACCGGGTTTTAATTGTGGTTAAGCCAACGACGAAGAGGACCATTCGGCATGAATTTCATACGATTTGCACTTTTTTCCGGGGCCTTTCTTGCCTTTATCACGGGCTTGAACGGATTGAATGAAGATGTGGAATACATAAGTAAGTACAATGTTTTGACACATATACATAGAACGGTACTGCATTATTAAAGAATATAGAATTTTGGAATCATAAACGCCAAGCCGAAGTTAAGTATTCTCGAGACAATTCACAATTCTACGGACACTTCTAATAGGTTTTGTATACAAAACCTGGTAAAAATATTCTTAAATGCTATTTTTTAAAAGAAGGGAAATTATTCCATTTCCACCATCAAAAATTGTTAGATACTTTAAGAGCCTCAACATTTGCATGTGTGAAGAAATGATGGCCTTCATATCACATAGGTAATTTAAACCGTTATATTATTGTGAATTTGGGAAAGAACAAACTCATTATACATCAGTGGAAATAAGTTCCATTTTGTGTAGAAAGGATAACGTGCATGTTTTCATGCTGGGATCCGCATTCGGCACACCTATGTTGATTCAAGCGTAACCGTCGACGATATCCGTATCTGTCTGATAACACACAATGAGGTCACCTCATTTCTGCCAACGACAAATCGTTTGGATCAATATGGCTGTACATAGTTGGATGTTTATATGCACACTAACCATTTACGAAAATCATACCCCTCCCCTAAAATACATTGTCACATAGCATGGTTTTTGAATGTGTTGGATCGAAATGCTACAATGGAATATATTTGAATAAGAATAGAAGCCTACATGTAAAAAAAAACCAGTACCTGTAAGATTATGTGGTAGCTGATTTTAGCGTCCGATTTTTATGCCATCAATAGGGTTTATATTTATCGATGGATTTGATGGATGGTAGACTTGTTTTTAGTTCCGAACAGTTAATAAGATGGAACATGGAAAAGTGTCTCAACAAGCAACTTGTATTTAATTAATCCAAGCTGACGAAACTACAAATTATTGGGATATGTAATCTAGATTAGTCCAAAATATAACTTAAGCATTTTTTCGGATTGATGAATTATAGACCTCGACCCCATGAGTTCCAGAATAGCTCCATTAGATCTCGGACAAGCTGGACGTCAAATTGCAGCTCCATACCAGTTGACACCGGACAGACTTCGCCAGATTCGATTAGAGCTTCTTTATCCATTCTATGACCAAGGTGAATAAGATTAATAACTTATGTATTTGCTAGCACAGGAATCGTTTTACACGATTAAGGGATATCGCTAATATTTCCGAATTGTAGGGGGAAATGACAATGAAGGAGATTACCAAAAGAATATTAGAGACAATTCTCCACAAATTTCTAAGCCTTTGAATTTCCTTTTGCCGTTTTTCGGAATGGGATTCAATTACACTTGGGTAAGGAATATATGAAGTTTCGTTAAAATTCGAAGTGTCCATCTGCATAAGAAACAATGATCATATGGGCATCAATTTTTTTTCCTAAAATTTTCAAGGTTTCGCTTCACGGGTACTTGGCATTCAGTGATGGACCAACACTATCTCCGACGTACCCATTAGAGTTCCCAATTGTGGATTACCCAAAACAAGCAGATCCTTCGTTTCTTGGACCTTTTTATTCTAAATGTAAGATAGGAGAGTTAGCAGGAGATGAATTTGATAGCCGAAAATCCGGGAACTACTTCAGGTAGCCACAAAATCGGTTCTAATTACTGGAAAATTTGTGTTTGAATGGGAAGTTAATTTTTTTGATTGAAAACATCCACAACAGAAAGGAACTAGACTTGATGTCTCGAACAGACCAACTTGGTGTAGAACTTCGAGAACGGGTAAAATGGGATATCAGGGAAGGTATTGTTGGGGCTGAATGGTTTGAACCTCGACATGCAATTATAGTAACATGGAAGAATGTCTCTTTTGCTGGTGGTACTATTCATGCTCGAAAAACGGTAATCTTATTTCTTATAAACTTGTAAAACTCCTTTTAAACATTTAAGCACTTTTGGCTAATCTACTTGTTTTAAATTAGACCAACACATTCCAAACGGTAATTGCCACAGATGAAACTAGAACATATGCGATTTTCAATTACAAACATATTGGCTGGACAACTCACACAGAGGCTGGAGGCTCATCTGAAGATGGAACTGGTGGAACACCTGCATTTGTAAGAACATTTTGAAATAAGTACTGCTGCATCTCGCTAAGCTATGTATTATTACTACAACCTATGATTGAATATAATAGATCGGGTTCAATGCTGGCAACGGAACGAGAGCGTTTGAATACAAGCCTTATTCACAGTCTCCCAAGTTTTTAAATATTCTGTCAAGTGGAAACATCAACGGCTTTCCTGGACGTCATATTTTCCGAGTAGATGAGAAGATTTTGCCTGGCCAATGCATTCCTGAGCTCTGTAAGCGAATCACTGTAGAGATCGTATTTTGTAGCATGACTGTACTAAATTAAACCTTTTGTTTTACAGACGACATGACAGCTCACAGGCAGATGCTAACGTTTGCACCTGAAAGTGGTAACATGCTTGGAGGTACCATTGTAAATGTCACCGGCCCTTGCTTTGACAGAACTAAAAAAATTACATGCAGGTATACATTTTATCGAATTCCTGTATAGAAGGTGTAAAAGTAGAAGAGTAGTTTTAAAAATCTTTGACATATTCTGATAAAACAGATTCAATACCCTCAAAGTACCCGGTGCCGTGATTAACGAAAATCGAGCTACTTGTGTCATGCCACCTTTGTATGCTACTGGATACATTGACATATTTGTTGAAGTCGACGGCAGCAATGATCTTCACTGGAAAGGAAAGTTCCTTGTGGAAACACCGTTTACTGCCCCTGAATTAGTATCATTCCCTGAGAGCGAGCATCTGGAAATCACTCCACAGAAAATGACGATTCGTTGGGACTATAAGAATTTGACAATGGATGCAAACACTCCTGTCTCAATTAATTTATGGGGATACAGAGAAGATACCATTACTCCTGAGCTAGTCTTTATAGATACTCTTGCCGTAAGTTCGATTTTATAATTGGAATGTTCTTAGGAGGTGAATGGGCATCTTTCTACCAATTTACAAATTCTTACTTAATTTATTACGTACAGGAATCTATTCCCAATTCCGGGGAGTACGTGATAAACCCCTCAGATTTTCATAGAAAGAAGACAAAGTGGGCTATTAATTTGGAGATTGGGCTCGTTACTGTTAATATTACCAATCCAAGTGACGCTCTCGGCATTCCATTTGCCCCGTAAGAGATTAATTTCATATTCAAAGTTCTTCCTAAAAGCTGGATTTTTAACATACAAATTTTCATTCTTAGAGTTCTTTGGAGCCGACCCATTCCATTAGCTTGGTATATGCTTCCACAATGGCAAGAAAAGTACGGCAGAGGATGGAGTGAAAAAATGTGTGAAAAGTGGATAGTTAGAGACCGACTGTTGAAAAATTTTGCAGCAGATGTAAGATTGATTATTACGAGGATATAATGAATCAATGCATGCCTAACTTTGATTTTAACAATGTTTGTGTTACTTTAGCTTCCAGTATGTCCCTGCAATTTGGATCAAGCCATCGCAGACAAAGGTCGATTCCTTCCAGATCAAAATTGTGACAAAGATGGAAAAGTTTCGAATTGCCATCTCCATCAAAATGCTAAACATTGTGTGCTATCAGCAATGCCAACGTTAGTTGATTTCATTAATAAAGTCCCCAATCCAAATAAGATTCTTTATTTATTAGACTCTTAAAACTATAATTATAATACAGGCGATCTGGAGCTGGACAACAGTGTTGCTATGATATTCATGGATATTTGATGATGACAATGGATCAGAAATGGGGTGGGCGGCCGGGAAGGGCTCACGATTACGGTCATATTCCTTGGAATGAAGCTTCCAAAGTAAGTTCCAGTATATAACATATTATACCTGTTAAAATTTTTCAAGTCCAATGATTTAAAAATTTCAATTGATGTTGATTGTAGGTTCCATCGTTATCTCATTATTTGCATGACGTGGCTCCGTTTTTCCCCTGCTGCATGTGGGAGCATGAGCAAAGTTGGTGGTGCATGACCTTCCGGTTTGAGCGACGAGCGTCCCAAAATTGTGTTGGATACCAGCCTCCTGGAATGGGTATGGATTTAATTTAAAAAAAATTATATTGGCTACATATGTTAATAGTATCGCAATGGCTGATGTTTATACTGACACTGTTTTTAGCTACGGTATTTGGAGACCCGCATTTCTATACTTTTGACGGATTACCGTACACGTTCAATGGGAAAGGAGAATATGTTCTGGTAAAAGCGAAGACAGACCGTCAGAGGTTGGATATCCAAGGCCGATTTGAACAGCTCAGCAATAATGAGTACGGAGAAGTGAAGGCAACAATCCTAACAGCTATAGCAGCCCGTGACAATCAGTCCGCAACTGTGGAGATACGACTTCGCCCGAGGGATGCACAATGGCGATACAAATTGGATGTTATTGTTGATCAACACAGGATATTCTTTGATAGATTTCCACAAAAAATTCAGTACTTCCCAGGTAATTTTTCATGACCAATTTAAAAATATTTAAGACATCGTCATCAGCTATGCCAATTAACAATTTTTTAACACAGGTGTAACGGTCTACACTCCAACGAGCATTCAGAACCAGTCTCACGTTATTGCTATGTTTGAGTCCGGAGCTGGAGTTGAGGTTATCGAGAACAAGGGGCATATGACAGCAAGAGTTTACCTCCCCATGACCTTTTTGGTAGGAAATAAAATCGGAATATGTACTAACTTTAATTTGTAATATAACTTAAAAGTTACCTTCTTCCATAGAATCAAACCCGAGGTCTGATGGGAAATTGGAGTGGCTTGATTGAAGACGATTTTGTCCTTCCAGACGGTTCAATGGGACCCATGGGGAATACAAACAGTCTGGACTTGATGCACAATCAGTTTGGAATTCAATGTACATATTAAAATTGCTCTATTAAATTGATGCAGTACCAAATAAAAATAAAATCAAACGTATTTAATATTAATTTTGGTTTCAGGGGCGATTGATGAACGGGAAACGGAAGAAAAGGGAAATTCCTTGTTTTACCATGAAAACGGTAAAACCAGCTCCAATTACAATGACAAGCTTTTCCGTCCAAACTTTTACCTCGACCCTCAACAAATCGTCCCATACAATGTGTAAGAAGTCAAAAGACGAATATGAATTAAATTCAGCGTGTGTCGTTACAAATCAAATTCCTAACGCTTTTGCCTTTGCCTCCACAGAACCCTTAAAGCAGCCGAGGTAGAAGACTTCTGTGGAGATTCCTATCAATGCAAATACGACTACAGCGTGACATTAAACAAAGAATATGGTCACTGGACAAAATACTACCAATCTCAGTATATTTCCATGAAAGAAAACGAGCTAAAGCCAAGTAAGTTTGTGGAGAAAGCAGTGAAAGCTAGGACGTTTGTTAAGAAAAATAAAACAATGATTTCTTTCCATTTCAGTTGTATCCTGTGGTGCCCTGATGACCCCAATTCACGGACGGAAGAGCTCCTTTTATTATACCCCTGGAACCAAGGTGGACTTTGATTGTGATCCAGACTTCATCTTAGTTGGTGAGCGAAGACGAGTTTGTCAATCGAATGGAGAATGGAATTTGCCCTCCAAGGGCTCATTGGACAGCCGGACGGAAACAGAGTGGTTGAATTGGAACCCTGCAAAGACTACTCGTTGTATTGGTAAGTTCCTATCCTGGTAGTTCCTAAAAGTTTTCTATCAAAGCGTAAACAGTACAGGGATCTCACTAGCACACTATGAGCTATTTAATGTTTATCAATTACAATCTCGAACCAACCTAGTGTAAAGTAGTCATTGTATTGTAAAGGTATTTTTAGTTGTGTTCCCATTGGTAGACTCAATAGTTTATAAAATCGTTTGAAATAGAATCGGGTGAACATGCCAGCGTGACAAGTGCGAAAACTGCAGGGATCATCATGGGCATTCTAATCCCACTTATGCTAATCGTTGTCATCATTATCTTCTGCTGCCGAAGACTTGCCCAAGATGATGCAGACCCAGAGCTGTATTTTACTGAAAAATCTCAACAGCAAAGGGGAGCTTATCCTCAAGGGAATGACAAGCATGTTCCGTTGACCCTAATTGAAAAACCTATAGTCGAGTCCCCCGCTAAGGAAGAAATACAAATACTAAGAGCAGCACCAATCGAAAAAATTGAGACATTGGAGAGTTCTCCTAGATCTTCAAGATCTTCATCATCTAGTAGAAAGGGTTCAGTAGGTCGGTTTCCAGGTACACCAACTGCAAAATCTCAGACGGAGGCATACAAAAACTCGCCGATACCAAAAGAGCCATCCAAATACGATGCCGTCTACTATACTGGAGAGCCGTTGGCCGGACGTGAAAAGATAGAATTTTCAAATTCCGAAGACGATGATTCCCAAGCCAGTTCCCACCGTGGACGTAGACGGAGTAGTTCAAAACCAACTCATACTATAACACCTCTTACCGAAGAAGCCTTCGTTTCGCCTAAAGTATCAGTTTGAACATTAGGCTTTTGAAAACTCATTTCATACACTAACGCTATTGTATCTTTGCATGATTTACCTCACCATTGCTTCTAACTAAATGTACTCGCGCATAGACCTAATTGTATGTACAGTTGCATTATTTCCAAACAATTTTAAGAAGTTTACAAAGTGTCTGCACAACAACCTACTTTATTTAGCATTTTTACACTAGTCGTTACATTTAAAACCTTTGCCTTCTAAACTATAGTAAGTATTGTATATATGTACAAAGTACTAATTTAATAAGAATAAATTAATTACGATTGCTAAAGCATAAAATTTAAACACTTACAAGCCGGGTTTTTGACTTTGTTGTACATACCTTCTATATGACTAACTATAATATGATGAGTAGAATAAAACGTAGACATTTTTGAAATTTAAAACTATTCGAATGATAAACGACTAATGATTTTATCTAGAATCCGGGGAGCATGAGAGCGTAAATAGTGCTAAAACGGCTGGAATAATCCTCGGGATTATGATCCCCCTGCTTCTTATTGCCCTATTTGCATACGTCTGCTACAGAAACAGGACGCAGGGCCACGAAATCAACAATGCAGATGAATACAGGTAAATTATGGACGTAGCAATTTACTCACTAATTATACGATTGACTAGGATTAATTTATTTTGCTTTGTCATTAGTGGAAGAAGAGATATCGAACTATCGAAAAAGGTGATTGAGCCCAGAATAGAGGAAGGAGTCAAGGGATCTCCCAATTCAAGAAAGGTGACTTCTGCATAGACATGTGAACATTTTGTTTCAATTTATTTATTAGAAACTCTGTACTTTAATAAAAAATCAATTCTGAATTGTATATTTCATTTCAATTCAATCTTTGTTTGTCTATCGATGTTTTATTTGAACACCATTCGCGTCGGTGATTACTTGTACCTGGAGTGTTTCGATTTGGTCAAACTTGCTGAAGGTTCATTAGCTCGCTCACGACTGGAATTCCGTGGAGATTTATCTTTATCTTTCTTCTGTGAAAAAAAAATAACGTTACTAGAACATAAATACGCTTAACAGCCCACATATTTTAGATTATTGTGTTTCAACTTACTTTTGACGACGATTTTTCTTTATCGGAAAGCTCACCATTGCTAACGGTTATTTCCACACCTCCTCGAGCAGATTTTGGGGCTGGTCCGGCTGTTAGAAAACAGATTTGAGTAAAGCAATAGTTTCATAATTCTCAATACCAACTTCTCCGTCGATTATAAAACTCACTTTTATCCTTATGCTTCCCTTCAGTCCGTTTCCGTTTAGATTCCGAAGCTTCTACTTTCCGTCGTTTGGCTTCTATGAAATGATAAAACGAAATGGTATAAAATAACACCTTCTTAAAATTCTAATGAAAAAAAGTAAATTAAGTAAGCTGTAACACAAACCGCTGACACCATCAGTGCTTTCTGCAACAACGCGCCGGACCTTGTCCAACTTCACAATTTCCCCACCACGACGAGATTTCTCCGGTTTCGAGACTTCTGTACTACGGCGGACTTGTTCTGGCTTTGGAGACAGGTCTGTGCCACGTCGCGCTTGTTCTGGTTTCGAAACGATTTCTATACCCGTTGCCTTTCCCATCTGGATTCCCATTCCCTGCATCTGCATTCCAAAGGAGTTGGATTCTACGAGTTTCGGTTCCCGGTCCTTTTTTTTAATTGGCACTCGTTCAGGCTCTTTTTCTTTTTCTCTCCTATGAAATCGATCAACGCCGTTGTTAGCATGCATTGATTTGAAGTTGGTTAGGCACTTAATGATGGAATTCCCTTACGGTGGGGCAACAGCAACACTTATCGTTTCTTTCCTGGTAGATCCTACCGAGTTAGTCGTCGACCCCGTTCCGTTGGCTACCTTTACACTTAGAAAAGGATTAATAGTAGCAACGGAGGCGGTGCTAGTTACGGGACCCTCGGTTTTAATGGTGGCCTTCCTTCGTTCTTTCACAACCGGTGCTTTGGATTCATCTTTTGCGGATTGCTTCACACGGACAGGTTTCTCGACCACAGGTTTGTCGGGACTTGTTTTCGAACTAACTTGCTTCTCCACTGCAGGCTTGTCAGGAGTTGCTTTCTGGTGAAAGTCTTCCTCCGTTATTAATGTACCCCACCTCGCCTTGAGCTGTCCGATATAACTGGTGGCTAAAGCAAATATATCTTGTCGTTTTTCTTTCTCATCCGCTCGGACCTAAAATTTAGGACATCAATCTTTAAACCACAAAATAGCTTAGAAAAATTCCAACACAAAGGCGTGAGGCACTCTTACTCGGTCAATCCAACGCTCCACAGCATTTGCTAAATTGAATACCTTCGGGTAGTATGGGAGTATTCTTTTGAGTACTATCAGCGCATTCCTGATTTGTATAAAGTCTTTCGACTCTAGACACACGATGACACACTAAAAATTAAAAAATTGCATTAATCCATGGTTCTACACAAAAATTAAGCTAACATAAATTTCCAGTTACCTTTGTAATTTTGTAATGCCACTTATGGCAAACATGTCGGAAGTTCTCATAATCGACATGGTCACTGCTTTCTGTCATTGATGTGTTCGCAGCTCTGAACTTTGTCACGAAGCCAGGGAAACTGGCACACTCCTACACACCAATGAGTGAGATATTATAGGATATATTACAGATACTTAAATAATTAATTGATAATTCTATAGAATGAAAACGCACCTTATCGAATACAGATTTATCCCCATGCCACTTCATAACGGTTCCCAATAGGGCACAGAGGAACCGGCCGTACCGATTAGCTTCATTCTCTGTGCAGGATGTCACGGTATAAATGATATCACAGAAAATCTGTAAAGAATACACGAACATAGTTAATCATTACAGTAGGTTGTTGTTATATAACTTGCATTAGCATATAGCCTTACTCTGTCGTAACAGATTAATGTAGAGAAGTTCGGGGTTGACAATGAATGTATTGTGTTAACAAAGTGGGCACAATATAGTGCATCAGGGGCAGTGAAAATGCAGCGAGGAAAGAGACACAACTGCAAAAATGCAGTAACTGCTTCATTTTTTGCTGATTTTGCGGTCTTTGATGCAAACCAGAAATCCTTTTCCTGTTTGAAAAACGTGAAATGCACCGATTATATTTTGTTATAGCCAGGTTAAAAGTTGAATTAATCAAAAGTTCATTCATGAAAAAACGTACGTGATTTAATTTCGCCATCACACGATCGACGTGATCTCTTTGACGGCGCTCTTCCTCTTGCAACTTTTCAACTAAGGCTCCACATCTCTCTTGTTCTTTCTTCCGTTTACTGGACGGCAAGTCTTTGTTGTCCCCAGCTGCTACTGAAATTTGCTTGATTCTAATTATTTCCCTCGTGTAAGCCTCAGTGGGTACGAAAAGATCATACAGTGATAGTGACCAAAATGTAACATAAAACTGGGGTGAGATATCTTCCCAAGTTCTAGACGGTAAAAAGTCTCGCATCACATCTATCATCGGGCCAAGGATAAGATTGGATGCCTCAGCATACTTCAGCTGTCTTTGTACAACGGGCATGGATTTATGACTCTTTTCTGCTCTTCTCAACTCGTCATATTTACACTACAAGTAGATAAATGATCTATTATCACTCTTAAACAATAATGAAAGTATACGCGTAGATTAAAGTTGGTTTAAACTTACCCCAATCAGGTGCGCAAAAATTGGTCGCCATAAGAAAAATGCAACATCAGAAGATACATGATATTCTTCTACCAATCTGTCAAGCGGGGGTATCTTTTTCGCATAGTCGTCGACAGTGCAAGAGTTGGCTAAAAACGTTCCAAACTGTACCAATGTGTCCTGACACTAAAAACAAAAATGCAATTAAAACAACAATACTTTATTGCATTAAAAACATCTTCACTTAACATTATTCTGTAGGAATTCAATTCTTACTTGATCGTAAAGTTTTCCAACCAGTTTTGTATGGAGTGACTGGGAATCGTCATAAACTATGCAATTCCGCTGTTGGGCCATTAAAATGCACAAAGTTACGGCTAGATCGTTACAAGAAACTGCTTCTCTCAGCCTTCCGCCAGACTTCTTTGCTGAACGAACTTGTCCAAAGTAACCAGCCTGAATAAAAACAAAACTATTAATAACATACCTAATCAGTACTCTTAAACTATATTTTTGTTTATAGACTAGTTCTAATGCCCTGGAAATGCTGTGACCTTATATACGTAAATTAATTTCACTCCGTGATTCTATATACGAATTACGAATGGAAGCCAGTATTTACCATTTCTGTATTTTCAGCCAGACATTAAAAACTACGAAGATGTAAATTACCTCTCCACGCAGTTGCTCTCCTCCAGCCATCGCATCAAGTTGCTCTGAAGTCATTTCCTCTGCAGCTTCAATTCCAGTCATCTTCTGAACTATTTCCTTTAGCAATAATAAGTCCAAGCCTTGCTTTGATTTCAATTGATTTGAAATATACTGCAGTATGGGAACAAGCTCTAGTGTGTATTTTTTGCAGATAGCTCCTGTGAAACACGATAGATTTTGAAGCCAAGGGGCAATGGTTGATCCATCATGTTTGGTTCTCGCACGATTAGGCATCAACATCTACATAAGTAATTGCATCAAGTAGAGTAATTAGGTTCAAAACTCTCTGTAGGTCAAAATATGTAGTAGTTTTGTACGAATTTACTTACCACTGACATGGAACCAGAGCTATTAGTACTACTTGGAGAAAGAGCTTCCAGAAGGCAGTATGTCAAAACATCATAGCTCAGAGATGTATGAAACTTCAGGGCGTCAATGACTGGAGGAATTAAGTTATCAAACAGTTGGACTTGCGACAGTATCTAGATTGAAAATATAAGAATTAAATTCGGAATTAGAAATCACAAAACCACAAAATTACAAAATACTGTACTCGGTTAAAGTCACATCTGAAGGAATTCTAAAAGATCCGGAGTTCCTAAATAAAGTATAAATCCCGAAGGAAATCTTGATATTCCGTAAAAAAATCTGAAATCCAGAAGGAAATCGTGAAATTCGGTAGAAAACCCTGTGACTCCAGAAATTATTCAAAAGGAAATCTTTAAAACACAAAGAGACTTTAAAAACAGGAAGAAAGCTTAAATGTGACCGTTGAATGTTGAAGGTGCGTGAGTGGCTGAGCGGTGTACGTGTGATCAGCAGTTAATTTCATGAATTCGACAGTCAGTCGACATTCATGTTGATATGCGGAAATTTTATGTATTTCATAATATGAATGGAAATTGATACTAGTAGTATGCATTTCTATTTATTTCATAATTTTCCTCGAAATTTATGTTGGTGTGATCAAATCTGTTTTGGACCTATCACTCTGCCATACTTACTCAATGGTTTGTAATTTTTGAAGGGTCAAGTTTTGAAAGTTATCCTTGGATTTTTGGCCAGAAATTTAGAACAATAGTAATATAGGGCAAAAAAGAAATTCGAAAAATCTTCAACAGCTTTTAAATGCATAGACTTTGAAACTTTGTCCGCAGTCAAACACACATAGTTCACAAGTCAATTATGTATATGGAAAGGTATGACTTACGTAATCAAATATTACAGCAGGCATAGAATGGGCCAACTTTCCCAACTGGCGTCCCATTGGTTTGACATTTTCCTTTGAAATTCTTCTCATCAAGTGTTTTATTTTCTTCACAACATCTACTCGCTTTCGTAGCAGCGATGGGTGTTGAAGTAAAATATACTCTCCTTTCCAAGAGCCATACAGCCTAAAACTGTTAAATCGAAAAGTAAACTGCGATATTCTACGTATGCTAAAACTGAATCAAAAATCACAAAAAGTAGTATTATTTACCGGTGCTGGTAAGGATAATACTGAAGTGCTCTCCAAATTTCCTCTGCAACAGGGCAGTTACCATCCAAGTATGACATTGCAGGTAGAATGACTTCATCAAATATAGTGATGAACTTGTAAAATAATCCAGTTGGGCGTTTTGCTGAGTTCTAAATTTGTTATGGAAATCCCGTCATGAAAAACTCCATCGTCATATGAAATTGAGAAAACGTGTACCTTTTCCAAATAATGTCTCATTATTCGTAGCAACTTGTACATAAGGACAGGCTCATGATACAGGTAAGGTCCAAGAGCGACTATTAAGTCTATTTTTGTGATCAGTTGACTATAATTTTTAACTTGAGGCGGTGTCATATCATTGCTGGCCAAACTCAGGGTTGGATTGGATCCCAGACTCGGACACAAGCGTCTAATACTGCTCAAAAATTGATTTCGATTAGTTGTTGTCATTATGTATATGTAGGTATAACTAGCTATTTATCATCTAAAAACAGTGATGAACTTACTTTCGATATAATGGATCTATTATGTAGCTTATGAACTGAATCATTTTCATCGCAATCCTCTTCTTGCTGACACACGCAAAGTTTGGGAGTCTTTTCATCAAACTGGCCGCATCTTCCCATGCTCCAATACTCAGCAGTGCTTCGCAAAGACAGAACTTTTGATTACCCAGGTACTACAAATATGTAATATCATTTCAAGTTTTAGTAATCAATAAGATATGTTTTGAGAATTAGTTACACACAAATTGATCCGTTACCCGTTCATCTAGAGACGTGATATCATCCTGATCATCTTGATCCTTATTGATAGTGACTATCATAGAGCGTCGGGCATATTCTTTGGCTTCTTTCAGCTCCCGATCCCAGTCTTTCTTGATTATTCTGTCTTCAGGCGTCAGCTAAAGAACATTGGGTAGTTGAAGTTTTCATTATTAACTGTGAAGCTCACAATATTTATCAGACAGAATGTTGAATGTTACCCATGGATATATTTCTTCCAAAGATATAATTCCGTGCTGAAGAAGTAGCGCAATAAGGACGAAGAGAGATGTCGCAGGACCATCCAGATTCTGTAATTTGAATCCAATAATTTCACACACAGTGGCTGGAGGTGGTTTAAGTTGTTGGAGCAGTGGAATGAAGAAGGAACAAAGAGGCTGGCACTCGAACGACTCCAAAACGATATCTATCACCCGATTTGGATCCAAGTTGAAGCGTCCTAAAAAAACCATCGCACACCAAATTAAATTACCATAAGCTCCGACCTTTATCAGACGACGTGATGATGTTGAAACCAACCTATAAGACACTGCACAATTGGTGTTGTGTACGACTGCTTAGATTTTAAAACAGGTGGAGTGAGTTCGGTAATTAATTTAGCATATCCTTCACTTTCCTCTCGAAACAGGTTGTACTTCTGCTGTTTAAAGCTGTTAAATTATATGAAATAGTTTTAGTTTAGATATTCACCAATGCTAACATCAAATCAAAGCTACATATCTACAGCAAATCTGCATTACACATTAATCTGCAAGGAACTTACTATATTTTAGTTTTTAGTCTAATATATCGTGTATTGAATAGCTTTTTATTCCCGACGACTCCTAGCTCCATAAGGTTATCCAAGTTCACTCGCTCCATAAGTAAAAAGGCTAAAATTCCATCAATGCCTCGAACAATGGCGATAAACTTTTCCCGAAGTTCTGGTCGAAAGGCAGTTTCCTCATCTAAAGCTGAAAATGTGTCTGCGATGATGCTTGCAGTCTGGGGATGAGCGGTAGCCAACTCGGTTACAACACTCGTCACCTTCTCCTTCCTAAGGGTACCCCTACATCCTTTCTTTATCAAGAGGTAAATCACTTTCTTGAACTGGTCTCCTATTTTAAACATCCAACAAAAACAGATTGTTCAGGAACTTCATTCGGGCTTTCAACATTACAAAAATGTATCACTATCACGTCCTCATTTAAAACTTATCACAAATAGCAACAAACAGTACCTTTAGCCCCCAGGCCGGTCCGTTTAACCCCCACCACACTGCTGTCCATGACATCTTCTCCTCCATCTTCTAGCCTCCTACGCCTTTCATCCTCTTCCTTCAGGTCCACTATGTACTTTCCACATTCCTTCATGCTGAAATACGAGGAAATTAAACATTTCTTAATCCACTTCAAAACTTACAACTTATAAAACCAACCAACGCCAGCAAACAACAGGATATGAACTTAAGACTCGACGGGGGTAAAGAACTTACTGACAGTGACAACTGATCTTAAAAATGCTATGCAGGGCCTGAGGGGTTACATTTCGTAAACAAATGTTGTTTACAACGCTTATATTTAATAAAACAATTGGTTGACCCGGTCGTGTGGGCAGTCACGGACTGATATTCGTTTTTAAAGCACTTTTTAAAACGAACATAAGTCATAAGTTGTTTTGTGTTTTGTTCTGTACTTTGTACTTACAACGTGCTTCGTCCTCCTTTATCCCAATTTTTCCAGACATCATTCTTCAGCCACCCGAGCCCCATTGTCAACGCTCAGCGTTCGGCTCTAAGCACAAAATAAATTCTTCATAATACAATCACCTATTTATGATTTACTTATTTTACAAACTTGCCAAACTATTATAGCCCGATTCACCTACCTACCTGCCGTTGGAACTGTTGCTGTTTTGCTTTTAAATCCGGTGCAGTACCTGCCCTCTCAGCCTATGCACATGGCCTCAATCCCTCTTTCTCGATATATTCGAATTCTATCAAATTGTAGCGTACACAAGGTTGAAGAATATCCTAGACGACGTGATCTTGTCTCAATCCTCACTCAAGTTGAATTCACAAGGGACATGCTACAAGCCTTCAACTTCAGTTCAATTTAATTGTGAATTGGCGTCTTATTAACCCGACCCTACTCAAGCAGGCAAGAAGACCAGCTGATTAAAAACGAATTAAATGCAATAAAAATTCTTTGGTTGGTTTGGGGGATGAAATGATTAAATCTCTGGCCTCTAAAATCCTTGACAATGTTTTCTCAACAGCTAGCTTATGGTTATGGGTTAGTTAAGGAAGAGTTAACGGCGGCTGAGTGTTCTGTGCCTCTTCTTCTGTATTTATTCTGCCCGCAAATGCAAAACAGGAGAAAACCCAGGAGAGCCACATATAGTCACAGTGTAGGCACACACAGTGTAGTCTGTAGACCAAGTTAGCTCCACTTTCGAGGAAGAGAGGGCAAGCTGCGCATCATATCAAGAATGTTGCGGTGGTGGTGGCACTTGAATCTTATGATTCCTCCGAACAAATACCGAACCGAGCACAGTTCTATGTATGTACTTCTACATTCCGTCTGTTAACTTTGAGACCGGGGTCAAGTGAGATTTCTGTCCTTTTTGTAGTTTAATACGTTTTTCAGAAATATCCAGTTCCTGAATCGCTTGAATGAAGCTGATGATGAGGGTTCGTAGACATCGGGACTCTCCACATTTCGTTCTTTAAAATTTAAATAAATGGCAAATAAAATACCTTACAAATTAGACAATGCCACTGATCACTTGTATGAAACCTGTAAGAATGTAGCTGTTTTTAAGGTATTTATTAGCTAAGTGTGTGTGTGGTATCTTTTTGGAAAGGTTTTTACTTAAGAAATCGATTGGTATGTATCAAGATGATTGGAATATCGGTTGTCAGTGTCAAATATTAGTTGTCCCAGTTGTCCGTACGTGGCCGGTGATTCGCTATTAGTCCCGAGTCGTAATAGAGTGTCGAGAGGTTAAACCTACACTAACTTATAACTATACTGGAATACATGGTTCAATAACTAAAACAACATCCTTAAATACTATAAATACACATTCAAATTTAACTCCTTTTTCACTAAACTCGCAACTCTAATGAATTGAGGAATAGTAAAAATCAAGCTCATAATCCGAATACTTTTATGCTATTTTAATTATTTTTGTTACCTCGCATTCTTTCTTAGGTATGTGCAATGGTGTCAATTTATTTAAGGATTATTTACTAATAGCATCAGCTTCAGAACCAATTCTTCTTTCCCTTCCTTCCTTAATTTTAGGGTAGTTTGACCATTTTAAGCAACTTGAAGCCGGTGTCAAAATTCCAGTCATCAATCAAACTTTTAAATAAGTAGACCAAGCCAAAGATAATAGTAGCAGGTTTACATTTTTAAAAAATATGTTAAAAAAGAGATCAAAATGCATCAAGAGTGTCGAAAATCTAAATATTCCATTTACACCCAGTCCTTTCGACTCTAGCTCGAAAGTTAATCTTGTATGACGTTCTTTTTTTAAGTATGTATTCGTGTTTAGCATTAAATTGCTGTTCGATTGGTGTATCATACCCATTTTTTTACTTTGGAGGTTTGTAGTTAATTGTGATACAAGTACTGTATTCTAACTAACTAAATAGTAAAAGAGGACAAATAAATAAATATAAGTTATTTATGCTTACATCATGTATTTTTTAACTGTACAGAACTACTGTCAAATAAGTCCCTCAGATCCTTATCTACAACCTTCTTACATCTGTCTGTCTGTTTGTGTATATAGTTTGTATTCGTCTTACCAAATTGGGAAAGGACGATAAGGAAATATATACAGAGCGGAAGGGAATGATTATGGAATGATTATCAGCAGGGCATCTGCATAATAATATGCCAAGTAATGTTTCATACATGTATGGCAGGATGTGATACTTAAACCAAATCCGTGATGTTAAATTCGCAACTATTCCTACTCATTGTCATTGTTAGAATACAGTACTACAATTAACTACAAAACCTCCAAAATGAAAAAAATGAGTATGATAGACTAATTGAACCGTAATTTAATGGTGAACACGAAAATTAAAGAAAAAGTGCCACATGCACGTTCAAATTTTCAGCTAGAGTCGAAAAACCGGGTAAAAATCGGATTATAAAAAAATCGACTTCAATCAATTTGGCCATATGATATACCATTTTGACCGAAAATTAACACTGAATTCAGATATGCA
>JAQFZA010000275.1:0-31337 GCA_034695115.1 Desoria olivacea
AAACTATACAAGGACGGCTATGGGTCACTAATCCCTATAAGCTGTAGATCACAACTTGTATTTTTTTTTTTTTTTTTTTACTTTCTTGAATATGTCTTGCTTCCTGAATACTGATAAGCTGTATCTTTTATTTTTTTTAAACAAAAACAGGAATTTTTAAAACATTCCATAACTGGAAACGGTTTGGCTTTTGAACCTGTAGGGTTCAGGAAGTGTTGCTGTCGTGACTGGAAAAATATATTTTTCAAAACGAAATGCTGTAAATATTATGAAATCTATTTGAATGATTCCTATCCTGTTACTTTCTTTTGATTTGTCCCTTTGGAAGGACATTTCCATAGTTTAGGGATTTGATTCGATTGGAGTTATTCTTCATGATGAGGTGGATATGAGGAGCTCTTAGTGAAGGATTACAAATTCCTTAGAGAACTCGACTTTGTCGAAACTCGTCTCGTCGTTTGTACTTTGTCACGAAGAAGTACTCAAGGACAGTCTAATAATCTAACGTGTGATATGATTTAAAATACACTGCACAAAGTTCCCCACACTTGGCAAGTACTTAATCCCTAAAATTAATTTTATTTTTATTTTTATTTTTTAGAATGTCATTTGTCGTTGGACGGTACGGTACGGAGTCATCAAGATGTTGTCAAACCACTTGTGCTTAACAGTCATACCCACAAGCTGCACATTTGAAAGACAGTACTGAGCTTGGTTATTTATAGCTATTAAACGACAAGTGACAAGGAAACCAAGACGAAAGAAAGTGACCGATCTTGTATTTGTCTAAAGTCTACAGAACCTCCAATTTCCCGATGCTTGATTTCTGCCAAGTGTCCAATGTTTTTTAAAAATTATTAATATTGGACTCTTCAGTGTAGCCAGTCAGTCAGACGTCATCGTCGTGGGTAGACGAGAGAGGTAAGATTGGGTTCTATTGAAGAAGTCTAGACAGGAGATGGACATGTCAGGATATCCAAAGTCCTTGGGAAAAGATATAGAGAAAGTGGAAGTGTGACATGTTGGGTTGGAACTGGCTGCACATCCGCTCAGCTTTCCTTCCATGATGAATTTCCAAAGTCAGAGAGGTAGGAGAATTGGATAAATAAAATCGGAATGAAATGTGAGTATTATTATGTGCCCGGACAGTTCCTGCCTTCTGGATAAAAGTCATAAGAGGGAAAGAGGCAGGTAGGTATGAATTTCAAATATTATATTCCTCAACCCTCAAATAATAATACATATCATCAATCCATCCATGAATCCCTTTCATATTCCAGATTTTATATCCAAAATCGTAAAATCCTTTCCTCTCAGAAAATTTGACAGTTCACCTCCCTCCTCCAAATATTCCGATTCAAAATAAGTAACTGACCCAGTTCCAGCCTCCATTTTAATGGTTTTTTCCCGAAGTTTCCAGCTAGCTTTGACCTTTGCTGAGCTTCAACAGGTACTCGTTCCCACCCACTATGACCTGTTTATTTCACGGAACTTCGACCTATACAGATACTCCTCCGACCTTCCCAAGGACTGGTGTGGAGTGGAGGGACAAGAATTAACACAAAGGGGGTCCCGGGGAAAGGATAAACTCGTCGATAACTTAACGACGGTAATTTTTTTAACACAAAATGTATGACCGGAATGTACAAAACAAGACCTACCGATTGAAGGGTAAGTGTAAGGTAAAAATGGATTTTTTATTTTCTAGACATTCATTATTGTCCCTTCAATTTTTCTAGGACATCCTATAGATTTCTATTAAGTTACTCTTAAAAAACAAGATTTGGTCAAGTGTCACGATTTCTAAGGTTCTCCAAAAAATTGTGGAAGTTGGAGATTGTCTTACGACTCAGGCTTAATGATTTTTTAAGACAACCTTGGAAAAAGATACGCTTCACCAAATCCAATTAAGCCAATTAATCCAATTAATCCAGCTTGATACGAATTCAAAACTCTCAGAAAAATTGTTGAGTCAATACTGCTTTTATAAGAAATGATGAAGAGGGTTTTGAGAAATAGTAGTATGTCAACTTCCTCTGTCGAGGCCTACAAAATCAAGCCAAGCTATGTGTCCATCCATGCCCTTACACCATTCAGCCATTTAGACAATCCTTCCTTACTTATCCACAGTATTTAGCCTCAATTAGCCCTGGTGACCAAACGTCCCCAAACCTGTCCCAACAATGCACAGTCCAACGGAGGTAGAAGTAATTGACCTGCTGCCAAACCCCCATCTTGGAATCTGGAGACCTCAAGGCGGCTAATGGTTTGTTGTGCAGAATGTAGGGGCGGAAACGTCCCATTCTTTCCTCTCCAAGGCACAAAATATAAATACAAATAAAATAGGAAAAATAAATATTTCCTTTAAAAAAGATGGGCCAAGCCAGGTCGGGTATTCTGGAAGTTGTAGCCTCAACGTAATCATAGTCAACGCTTACAGTTTTGAGACGAGGAAGATGCGGGGACTGAGGATTTTTTTGCCATTCAAATTTATGGAACAAGTCAAGAGCGAAATAAGGTTTATAGGGGAAAATATTATTACGTATATTATTCACTTCCGCTTCCATGACTTTCTCCTCTGCTGATGCGACGAAGGAAGCCAGGACCAGAGCCATCCAAAGCCACCACCGGCCACCAGCCTAGCCCAACCAAACCACCAACTAGGCCCTCCAATATCCGAAACCAATACATACGAGCCGAGGGCCAAGCCAAGAAGAATGAAATCATATTTCCTAGAATGTAATATTCTGAATATTCGAAATATTCGGAAAATATGTAGACACGACTTGATCTGTAGGCTCTGCCTGTTGTTATGTACTTCTCCTTGTACTTTTCCTGTCTACCTCTGCCACCCAGGAGGACGCACAGGGGCTTGGGAATTCGGAAGGAATGGGCCCCTCCGAATCCGGGGACTTCCTGAGCCCTGAACAGAGGCCATGAGGACACGGCTGGCATAACATATGATGTGATGGAGGAAGGGATGTGCCGATTTCATGGATCCCCATCATTTCTCATAGCCCCACACATATCCCATCATAATCCGGAAAGTATGAGGCAAGGGTACTATGGACTAGATATGGAGATATGTATAGGGCTGGGCCAAGGAGACCTGGAGATCCAATATCCTTATCAATCCTCCATATCCTCTTCGAAATATTCATAATCATATGGCGGACGGAGAAATATTCATACGTTTCCTCGACTTCAAAATGACTTCAAACAGCTTCTTCCTCCTTGTGTACAAGCGACGTCGGGGTTTGGACTTCCAGACGCTTTTTATATGTTCTGGTATAGCTTCATGGATAATACGGCACGGTTTGTTCAAATACGTCGTTTTTTGACCCAAACATGAAAACGTCTTCCAGCACAAAGACAACAATAGTTTAGTAGTGTGATGTGTGATGTACATAATATGATACATAATGGAAGTGTTTGATTCCTTTTGTTACTTTACTGGCTAGAAATCGGTGTGGATCCTTCAGCATACTTCAGTTCAAATCTTGTTGACTCCAATAATACCACACTTTTACTAACCCTAACCCCTTATGATATGTTTTTTGGCCGCGATGACCGCACCGAGACTGTAGTAGTCCAAAAAACAAGTCCTGAGCAATTGTACAACGTTGGAAAGGCGGCAGAGGTGGACTGTTGAGCCTTTAGAGGACTTCGGTGTCAAAGACCAGGCGGTATGGGTCGGAATTTTTATTTCTGGATCTACTTTTTCTGTCGTCATTTACGAATGACCCCCATGGGTTGGTTGGATATTGTGGAGTTTTCTATTGCATATTGGAAACGGAATGAATATTGGAGTAAAAAATTGAGGAGGAGATCAGAGGATTCCAGACTTGGATTCCGGATTGGCTTCATATTTCTTTGGGATTATGTTGGAATGCCTATCGGGATTGGTCACGCTTCAGTCGAGCTTCACCAGGCATTCCCTGCCATTTCACACCCTTCTCCATTACCTTCATTTCTCAAGTTTCACAAGCAGACTTTTTTGCAGTTTTTTTTAAATTGGCCAGATCATTTTTTTTAACATTGACGAAAGCTATCTCTAATAAAAAAAAAACCTTCCTCTGTCCTTGTCAGAACATCAGATGTTAATGGTCTTTCCATCAAATGCACATAAATTCCAACTCTACCTTACATTTAGTAAAGATTAAAGGGTTGACCTATTACATGTTGGATTTGAATGATTCTTCAACTTATCTTAAGTAGAGGAATTTATTTAACGTTACCACAGTAACTATGACCCATATCTTCTTGTTGTATATTGTACTCTTTAAACGTTTAAAATACAAGCGAAATGATGTCGGATGTCGAAGAAAAGCATTTATTTGCCTCATGTTAAATAGTAGGAGGAGAAACGGGAGATCTGCCGTTCCACTGGCCTACAAAGGGTCTGAATTATGCGGAAATTTTTCAAAGTTTCCATGGAGTTGTGAATATTTGTTGTTGAAACATTTGAGGAGATTGATAAAGTTGGAAAAAGGTGGCCTGGATATAAAAGGTAGTTAGCAAGAGGAAGGGAGATAGTAGAAAAATACATACGGTGGATGGTGGTGGTGGGTAACGGAGAGAGTACAGAGGCGGGTTGGGTTGGCAGAGAGAAAGTTTATCTATTTCCTCCAGACGAACAACTTCCTTCCCGAACAATTCCTCCCGTCCAGCACTACAAGAAGGGGCTCGTCCATCTACTCCATCCGTCTTCAAATTTGGCCAAGTTTCTTCTCAGCTTTTTTGGCATCCTGGACTTTAGAAGCTGAAGAAAGCTTATGGCTTCCAGCCATTTTTTTTAAAAAAAACACCTCCTTCCCAATTTTTAAATTGGCCGAAGGGCCCGAAACTGGTCAAACCTACGCGGATTCTCCTGTCAGTAAGGCATGAGGGGTTATGGTGTTCATAATTCATATGTGACATGAATCCCCTTCTTAAAATGTAGTTTGGACTCGACAAGGTCGTGTAGTACTTGACCCGGCGATTGTGTTTTGGACGTCGACACAACTATTGTCGTTCTGCTTCGTTTTTTAGATGAGTTTATATCCATCCTAACCTCTGACGTAGTTCATTGGTGTCCCCAGCCTCTAGGGAAGTGTAGATACAGAGACTACATAAACATGACAGACCAGGAATGAAATCTGAATACATATGGCTTATCTTTCGGTCGGCTGGACTTGTATTATTTATCAAAAAAATGTTAGGAAAAGCCGTTGTACGGAGATTTCCGCCGTCAGCACAGCCTACATCATCATCATCATCATCATCAACTTGGCCATCCGTCCCATCAAGGCATGACGAAAGAGGGCTACAATGTCTGGCCCTTCTTCCCTTAACATTAGACAGAGTGTATAGGACGTAGGAGAAGATGTCAGTCCAGCCTATATGACTACTGTGGAAATCTGCTTTCTCTGGGCAGGATCTCCTCCTGGACTTCCTTTCTTAGTCCCTGGAACTGCCTGGAAGTCAATCAATCAGACTCCGGCTGACGGATCCTTTTCTCATCCCAAAACATCATGCACTACAATGGGAAGATGTTTACAAAAATGGGATGGCTAACATCGTATGGCTTATAGAAAAGGAAATTTAAATGCAAAGCCCAACGGTTCTTCTTGTGGGAGGATCATTTAAAATAAAAGCATGATGTGGTTTGCATTTTTGCCTTTTTATTCCATGTATTCTAATACATAGCGTAAAGAAATAATTTTCCTACCATGCACCTACTGATAGATTATAAATAAAAGAAACATCACGAGTAGATTGTATGTATGTACAGCGGTAGATGACTAAATAGGCATAAAGTAATATAAAGAATTATTTAGCATTTTGGTCGCTTACTAAAACTATTGAACCTGTCAATACTAGATAACTAATTGTAAGTCACTATTGTCCAACAGAGTACACCTTTGCTAACATTGGATAGGAATAAGGTTATGAACCATTTGGATCCCACCCCCTAATGTGAATCTTTTGAAGAGAGGCCAAGTGAATTAAAAAATAAGTAACAATTAAAATGTCATTGTCCATCCTAGTTTGATAGCATGTTCGGATCTAGCGTTAGATTTTGTCAACATGGAGTCGAAATTGATCCTACTTGCCTTTTTTTATTATTCAACCGGTCAAGCAAAACTTAGGCCTTATATAAAAATATGATGCTAAACGCTAAAACCAAGGTGGGATGCATTGTGATTGTAATGACATGAACAACTAATCTACAGTAGCTTTAAGATACACAAACTAATTTGCCATTTATTCATGATGTAATGAAATTACGATGTCATAATAGCTTGGCCCTAAAAACGTTCCCATTGACAGTCAGTACATATATGCCGAACATTCAAAAGCTGTGGTCATGAATGAAGGTTGAACTTTGAACTTTGCCTTTATTGTCTTACCGATTTCAATACATCATAGCTTTTAATTACAATGCGTTTTGCTTTACAATCGGTGACATAATTTAGTTATATATATTATTGCCGAATTATCACAGAAGAACATGACTAGGTTGAAGAGCTCGTAGACGTCATCACCTCTTATTGTTCCATGCTGAAGTGTCAAAGCATCTGGTCCACCTGGTCTGCGTTGTATCCACAATTAAGACCTTGATCTTCTCCACATACCTAAATTTAAAACACATTCTAAATATATGTATCTATACATGAAATAAACATAAAATACCATTTAAGAAGCTTATATTGGTGAACTAGAAATATGAGTCTTGCACGTGAAGCCTGTCGAGAACAATGAATATGTGCTACGGATTACACAGTAACATGATTAAATAAAATTTTACAACGTTGCCTTCAGCATACGACCCTCTTTATTATCCAAAATACTTCCGAATCTGTTATACAAAAATATTTGATCCATATGAAAAACTAATGGTTTTGTTAAATATCGCTTTTAACGACAGCTTTTGCTCTGATATTTTTGGTCATAAAAAGAGGTCGGTTTACTGATGAACTGACTAGAAGTTGAACTTGTATCATTCAATAAAGGAATGCAGTAGTCGAAGGCCAGTACTTTCAAAGCCAAAGAATAACAAAGAATTTGGATCTCTTTTGACGGATGCATTAATCTCCAAAAAATAATCTTTATTAGGTAAGAAAATGCCGTGGTTCATACTGGAGGTTGGCAGAAGCCCGAACTAAAACGAGGAACTCATCTCATTGACAATAATGTGTTAAGTATTTGTCCGGACATTTCAGGATGCAATTAAAAAAATGTGCTTATCTTCTTCTAAGATTCCGGACTACAAGACCGAAAATTCAAAACGAGGAAAATGGAATAATAATCCGAATCCCCATTAAAATAATGTTTTTGAGGGAGAAGGATTGTTGTACTGGTGGGGATTCTGCTGGTCCCCTTATGTAGCCACTCCTGCCTTCCCTTCCTGCAAGAGGGTACAAGAATTCTTGGAGACAGGAGGATAATGTTTTCTAGCCACGTAGAAGATTTGGAGAAGATGTATTGGGCTGGATGACCATTTCGTATTTGAAATGAGTTCCAGAGGAAGGATTAGGTCGGTTGGGATAGGATTCCCCTCTCATCTCCCGTTTTATGGACAGAGCTAAAGCCCTTTGAGGCTGGAATCCGAATTCTGATGTACATTCATCCAGACTGATGTGGATACCCGATGGAACTCAAATCCTCTCTCACACATTCCTCCCTGGACATTACTTTTTATACCAGCCTCCCTCCTCCAGAAGCGAAGGAGTAGAATTCCATTTCACGTCATTTCCGGGATAATGTCCTCAGAAGACATGAACATGGACAGTTTGGACAGAGTCCGTCCATGGATTCCCTGAACGATCGGAAGCGTCTCTGAGGGATGTGAAGGACTAACGGCCACTTCCCTGTCCTAAACAGCCTGGATTTAGACTTGGCGGAATGACTACGACGGGAGATGAGAATGACCATTCCACACATCTCCATTCCCCCGAATAACAATAAGAGGAATGGGGAACTTCCCGTAAAATGGCCTCTGCACTTTCGGAAAGCGGAATGCCCATTCCGTTAGTCTTAGTGGAGTCGTATATAAAAGTCTCTGTCTGATGTGGATAGGCAGTGGGGGTGTCTGAAGTGAGAAGGGCTAGGCGGAATCCCCACGGAGGCCAGAAGGACTGGAGAGAAAGGAGGGAGAGAAAGTACAAGACGGCCACACTGCCTCTCCGGGGAATCCTAAGAGGAAAAAGAATCCTGCTGGAGATGGATTTAAAGAACGGAGGCTGCACTTCCTCTTCCATGCCAGACGTCCATCAGCCTAAGAGGAATTCGGGATGGAAGGACCGAAGCTGATGGACAGGAATCAGGCATGTCAATCCGCCTCACCTGAACCTGAAATATACTTCTTTGTCCTAGGGACTTTCTGAAACAGTCGCGTTCTTCTCAATCCATCGCAGTAGCGGATGACTTGGAGTCGGTTTTGAAAGGAGGAATGCCTTGAACTACAATGAGGTAGGAACGTCCCTATGATGGGAATCCAAGTCGTCCATACTGCCGTCGGTTAGGGGGATTTTTGTCAGTCCGCCCAAAACGGTACATGTGGACGTGAGACAGAGCCCTTTACAGGAAAGTCTCAGAAGCCAAGTCGTCCAACGAATAGTTTGAAATGGGCACTTAAAATTATGCAAATTCCCTATTGCTACAATACACTACCTAAATGGCCCATTAGTCATCGAATTGTCCATCAACCTCTTAAAACCGCATACATCGTCAGGTTGAAAATGTCCGTCCCAGAAATCCTTGACACTTAAAACAGTCCTGCCCTCATTACTAGATCATTGCCCAGATTTTGAAATTATCGTAAGCATAGATAGTATTTAACAACTCAGATGTCAGCAAGAGGTTAAGAGGATGGGAGAGAAATAAAAATAATTAGTTCGGAAGACGTCCAACCAACATTGGAAAAGTTATGTGAATCTGAAGGACACTTGACTTTTCTGTCCTGAATGGAGGATGGAATGGATTGGCTTGGTTGGGTGGTCTCGTCGCTTAATGGATTCAGTCATTTGAAATGGCGTAATAACGGAGAAGTGCTGAGTATCCCAAGTCATAAATTTTTGATTTAGATTTAAATGTAAAATGACCCTCCCGTACTTTAAAACCCGAGTCCCTGAACTTATATTCTCTGGATGAATATTGAAAAGGCTTAGCGAGGAATAGTTTTTGATAAGAAAGGGACGAAATTGCATTGTCACCCTCGCCTTTGACAAAAGCCAGTCGGTTGGTTTGAAAAAGTTTGAATTATTAAAAGGAAGTCGGTCTGCGGACACGGAAGTCCTTTTCGTGTCCTTTCTTCTGGTCGTCCGAAATCTAATCCGCCTGCACAACCGGCTCATCCATAAACTACGGCCACAGATAGACAAACGATCAGATCGCCATTTTTGCTCATCATCAGTTAGTTCCGACTTGTCCCATGGAATTCCCCCCTCAAAAGAAAAGACCAATGAATGTGAAATATCAGCTAGAGTTTTGGTTTCCTTAAAAAATGCTATTAATTGGCTAAATATGTCTCCACCCTTCAACTCCTTTAAACCCATTGACCATCGGCAAACTCTAGATTTGCTCAAAAATGCAAGGCTGCTGCATAAAATGAAATAAAAGCTGTACAATATAGTGGCTATTTGCATCGAAGTGGGAAGTTGTCCTTAAAGGCCTTGAAATACCAACCGATGTTTTAAACTGAAAAAAGTAATTCAGTAGCAAACATGAAAAGTAATGTTCTAAAAGGAAGTAAGTGTGGGTTTCGGTCAAAAAAGGTTCAGCCTGCCTGCCACGACTGACTCATCTCCGGAGACACCAGCAGACAGAAAATAAACTTCGAGTCCAAATGCAGAGAAGTATCGGCCGAATCTGGCTTTAAAATCTTTTTTTAGGAATGAGATTAAATTGGATTGAATTCCCTCCTCTGCCCTTGTCATGTCCTTCCATCCAATTCTCTGTAATCTTGTCCATTTCCTACTACTCGACCATACCAACCGACCGAGTCTCCCATACGGACACATTGTACATGGCCATGTACTCGTATATGGTCATACCCTATGTACATTGTGCCATGTCATGCATATCATCGTCCAAATCGCCTTTCTCTCTTGCTTATACGTCCTTTCCTTCTATTATAAACCCTCCAGTAGTGAAGAATGCGAAGTACTTACTCTTTAAAGAGGAAGACAAATCGGCTAGAGTTTCCTCCACAGATTACAAAGGTCTTTTGAGGGAGGTTGGGGCAATAGCTTGGCTGGGGACAATAGGATTTTTCTATTCAAGAAAGTGGCTGAGGAGGAAGAAAAAGAAAGGAGGGCGGTGGGGGTCATTAAGGCGACGGGCTGAAAGGGAAAGCGGACTCTGACACAAGCCAACTCATAAATTACGGACAGAGAAGAATAAAATAGCCACTTCCGAACGAATTTCACTCGACCAGCCATATTCCACCATGAACTGTAGTAATCCCCTTCCATACCAGCAGACCGAATGTAATCTACAGAATGTTTACTTCTTGTGGTATCCACTTCTCTAAGTATCCTCTCCTCCATATCGTCATCAGAGTCAAATGGACTATTGTATGCTATATAGTCGGCTACTCTTCATTTGTTTGCGAACTTTTCTTAGTTCGTTCCTTGTCTGGAGGATTTCAAATTCAAATTTTGGATTGAAATCGGAATTTGACATACACATGACCTCTCAGAGTTTTTCATGCATATTAAAAAAATTAGTAGTAGAGGTGGCGTATTTAATCTTATAGAATATATTATGATGACACTACTGTCCTACTTTCACTTTTCTTCCAACCGCCTCTGAATAACTTGATGACCTTTCTTCGTCACCTTATAAGCCCGTTTTGTTTTTCATTCTTGGCTAAATCCTGGCTAGATCGGACGATTAGCGATTAGCCAACCTAATCCAGAATTAAGGAACCTAATTAATCATGAATAGCTTAATATCTGAAGTGTAATAGCATGACATATGTTTCATGTTTATAGGAGGTACGAAACAAACAAAATCTCACGAAATAAAAACCAAATTAACGACGGCTTTAAAACCCCACCGATTTATTTAACGCTGCTGTAAACAGGTCAAATATTAAAATTCCCATACAAGTTGGCATTTTAGCCATCTGAAACCCTACTTAATAAGTTTGATCATCCTGAAACATCCAAGACAAGCCTGCCCAGTCAGCCAGCGTTAAGTAGCCTTCAGGAAATGCTAAACATCTCCAAACTCCAAAACCTGCAAAACCAGAGAGGTGAGTGATACGAAATGGGGGGTTTGGAGTGTTTGACAGGTTGGAATAGGTGGACAAGAGGAGATTGGGACTTTAAAGAAGCTGAAGGAGTGAAAGGAGTTTTTTGGGAGACGGGAGTCCAAATTGTTCAAATTACAGGGAAAGTTAGGGACCAGTCAGCCTTGTTTGACGTTGAAGGTCTCCTCCTCATCAACTCTGTCTCCGTTTGTGAATGCCAAAATAAATACAGGACGACAGAGCCTGGAGACACTGGAGAAGCCTATGCAGTTGTTGAACTGAAGGAAAGGGTTATAGGTGTGGAATATGTATAATCTGATATAGTCTTAAAAAGGAACTACGGATGTCTGTGTGTAAAAAGAGAGAATTAGGAATCAACTTCCTTTTCTTGATCATTCAGCCGTTGGATAAGAAATTAGTGAGGAGATTCGTTCGTCTCTCTCCATCTCGTCCGTCGTCCTTCTTCATCTTCTTGAGGAGGGAGTCCCCTTGCCGTTTTTTAAATTGAAAACCAGTCAGTCGATTCATCTCCCTGGGACTTGGACATGTTGGGATGGATTCTGTTACCGTCGTGTCATGTCAGCTTTTCTCGTCTTCATACCTACGGACGGAGATGGAAGGCAGGAGTTGAGGTGGATTCCTCTTCATTCCAGCCAGTGTGGTATAAAAAATTTGCCAAACTGACTAAGTCGTTAAAAAATGGCCAAATATGATGTTTTTGGCAATTTATTTTTGTTGCCAAAAATAATTTGCCAAATTGACCGAAGACCTTCCAGCCAGTTTCTGGATGTCAGAGGGAGGAGAAATCTTCTTTAAGATTCTTTCTAATTTTATATTGAGATGAAATACGGGAATTTTATATTAGGTATGTTGAAATTGGAGTTGACCCCGGTGGGAATTGAACCCGTGTCCCACGAATTACGAGTCATGTTCTCTCACCACTGTACTAGGGCGGTTAGCTTAATTATCTAATTTCCATCGTTACGCTCTGGTGTTAACCTCCTTGGCTTTTCAAATGGTTTTTTGGTTAAAATCACTCGGATTAATTGTTTTAACCGGCTAAACCAGATTAAAACCGATTTTTAGTGGTTAAAACCGGTTTAGTAGGTTAGGTTAGGTTTTTATTTGTAATTAAAAATGTATTTAGTATTTCTTATATCTAATTACAAATTAAATGTGTTGGATGGAAGAAATCAGGATTTTTTGGAAGTCCAAGGAGAAACCTGAGGTAATGTAATACAAAGAGTAGGGACACGGCCTAGGCCGTGTTGAGAGTTCAAAACGGCCAGGAACGGATGTTTGTATTAGTTCTGAATTTGTTTGGTTGGAAAGGCCTCTATGCCTGTGTTTATAAAGTATATGGACTGTAGGTGGGAGTTTATTTACTCAACAGAAGACTTCCTGAGGGAATCTCTTGCGGTCCGATAATTTCTTCTCAACTTCCAACAACTCATTTCGAAATGTCTAGAGGAAAAAAAAGTGAATGGTAGCTTTTTTTGGTTTGGATGCCCAATCAGGAATTCGAAATCCAAATACCCAAACCTCCAATTCCTGCCTAACTTTGTGTAAGTTTGTATGTAGAGGAGAGGGCATATGGCAGTCGATCCCTCTCTGCCTGTATTATTGTCCCTTAATTAATACGGGATAATAAATTAGTCCTCGGATTAGAAGTCAAGGATTTGTGAGGTTAGAGAAATTTGTAATTAGATTTTAATCAGCCCTCTTGAGCTGAAAAGGTGAGAGGGTTGAATCCTCCAACTTCCGACTAATTTACAATCCTTCACACTCTTTCATGGACATGAAATGAGAGATGGGCTTAAAGGACCCTTCTTCTTCTTCCTCCTCATCTTTGGCTTATGAATGAAGAGACCCTACCAGCCTACTACATACACCCAACGACCCAATGTGTCTCTCTATACAAATACACTTTTTTCCCTTCAAATTCGGAATTAAATGGATGGCTACAGTCAAAGGTCCTTATGCAAGGGCTGGAATCAAGGTTTCGGCTAGATATATCCACTAGGGCAGGCAGGGTTTCGAAAAACGGTTTTTGGAGTTATTTCCTACCCAGTGGTTTTTAATTGGTTTTTTTGGTTTTTTTGGTTTTTAATAGTTTTTTTGGTTTTTAATGGGTTTTTGGTTTTTAATGGTTTTTTTGGTTTTTTTGGTTTTTAATGGGTTTTTTTGGGTTTTTTTGGTTTTTAATGTTTTTTTTGAGGAAGAGCCTTCAGACATAAATAATTTTTTCCTTACCAAATTGATATTTTATTTTTAATGGGTGTAATGTGTTTCACCTACTTGCTTCCAACTGGGTTGTATGGGTTTTAATGACTTTAATAGGTAAATATATTTTTTTAATTGTAGGTAATCAGTTTGACTTTTAGGATGCAAAGGGAAAATCGAAATGTGAGTTTATTTATTGGCAAAGTGGAGATTTGGATTTTCGCTTGCGAGAGGCTTAAAAGCTATGAATTCCATTATAGCTCATTAAAGCATGTATTAAAGCCAACAAAGACACTAAAGCCACCGTAGTGGGTTTTACAGTTAGAGTGGCTTTGAAAAAAGTTTTACTAGAATATGCATTCTTTGTGATACGTGCAGTGTTTTTCAGTTGATGGATATTATAGTTACTTAACTCACAATCAGAAGAGTTTCTTAGTTCGGGCTGAATTCAATACAAAGTCGGTTAAGGAGTTAATGCCGGAATTTCTGTCCTGCTTAACAATAATTTATAATGGAATAAATACGACAGTATCGTAAATCAGTCCCTCTAAACATGATTTCCCCCTTATTGATACGTGAGTCCCGCTTAACAAGACCTGCCCTAACACCCCGTTAGGCAAATCTAAAAAAAGCTAAGCTTTACTTGTATGTTATATCTACTTAGCTGTAAGTTTGTTTTGAATTTTGAAACGTTTCAAGGACTTTAAAGGGAGGATGTTATGTGTATCCTTATTCGAAAGTGTGAATGGAGACAATGGAAAAAGCACTTAATCACTTCCTCACTATTTTATCAAAAACATATATTTTTGTAATTAGCTAATCTCTCTAAGGCTTAATTAGTGACCCTGGTCTGCCTCCATCTCATGTGGCATATGGCTAACACGTATGAATACTGTACTGCATCTGCATCTGGATTTACTCTGGAGAATAGTATTTTTTTTCCAAAGCTCGTAATTAAATAAGTTTATAAGCTACAAAGGAAGCCAACTATTATCATGTCATACATACGTCATATTATTTTGAGAGGTATGTTCTCCTCATTATTTCTTCATACGGCTCATAATGAACGGGTTTGACTCCGGTTCCATCCAATTATTAACTAAATGTCATATTATTTTCCCGTCATAACCAATAACCGATTACAAATATGAACTAAGGTACCTACTCTTCCTTTTATTAAATGGATAAAAGAAAATTGGTTATGAAGCTGATGTGGATTTGCTTGTGGAATGCAGACACAGATCTACACGTTTTACTTATTTTAGCAAATTTGAACCTAACCTAACCTAAATCTTAATAAGTCCTAATTTTCTTTGAAAAAGAACTCGGCTATGAAATCCCAGAAATACTCTTCATACTCACCACATGAATTAACCCTTACAGGCTAAAATTGATTGACAGATACAAATAATATAATAGTTTTAGCTGTCAGTATATTTCTTTACAAAATTCCCGACCTCCTACGAGGAGGAGGAGGATGGACTTAATATTTTCGCACGTTCTTAATGAAGGACCTTTGACCACCTCCAGTTTCCCACAAGGTCTCGACTCCGAGGGATGCTTTAAAAAAAATTAAATGGTTCTTTTAGGAGGAATTATTGATTGAATATATTTCCTCACCTAAGGGATAGTATTAAGGGACAATGTCATTTGGTGTAAGGGGAAAGGGTTGTATTTGAATGAATCTGAATGCTAAACGGATTAGTAAAAACCATCCTGACCCTTACTCTGAGATTCTCTACCCTTTTACTCGATATTCAAAATTCAATCAAGTTTTTTTGTTCATTCAACCCCTTTGGCAGTTTGGACAAAACCTGAGCTACTTTTATGTTTGTATAGATAACTCTACCTGCAAAAAACTTGTAGTACAAACTCTACAGAAAAAAATTAATATTCTCTCCTTTGTTTGTGTCGATGATGGCTTTACTGAAAAGGGTTGGGAAATCTGTAGTTTCGGATTGAAAATTCCTAGCTAACTTTAACATTTATGGGGAGAAAGTTTCATTTAATGGAACATTTTATTTATTAATGCTTAGAGTTTATTTCTCAATTTTTAAACGGGAGATGAAAGACGTCGTCAGCGTCATAAGTCCAGCCAATTCTAGCCATGAAATTTGAATCTGAGAGTTCCTAACATTCAGGACATACCACCTTCCTTGTTGGGACATCAACCTTAAAAATCTTGGGATGAAATGTCCCACAATTTCCCTACAGAAAACATGAAGAGATTCTAGAAACCTTTCTTGACAAGGTGAACTGGCAAGGTGACTGAACAAGCCTAGAGAGCTTAAATTTCCAATTAAACTCAATTTTGTCAAAAATTTGTATGTGCCACGTAGGTAATTTGCAACCGAAGGTGGTGAAAAGACTGATCCTTCCATAAGGCCATCCTCAGCTTTACCCAACCCCCACTGCAAAAGAGTAATGAAATCTCTTAATCCCTTTCCTCTAATATCCCGAGTCAAAAAGAAGATTTGGAAAGCCAATGTTGAAGGAGAAATTGAAATAAGTAATTCGTAATTCGTAGGTAATTCGAAAAAGTCCCTCTGATCAAAACCCTTCACAGTTCCACATTATCCGGTTTGAGATTGGGGAGGCAGAGGTGGATGGGAATTTACAAGACTGCCTCCACACAATTACACCATCTCTCTCTTATCTGGATCATGTCCTCATTCTATTATGGCTTGTTATCAATCCCACGTCTATTATAACCTCTACACCCAACATCCCTAACATCTCCGATTCTACAAATACAAGCTTCTCCGAGTCTCCGCTGAAGTATGGGAATAGGTGAAGAAGTACAGATTGACGAGGATTATGTCCATTATTATCCCAATGTCTCCCTTATCTGACTCTCCTGGATGATATGGCTTTATGGCTCTTCTGGAAAAAAAAGTCCTGATCCGGGTTGGAATATCCTCTTGGCCTCTTTGTATCCAATTTAATAAGCTTGAGGGAATCCCTTGATTCGATTCAGTCAGACATTCTTGGATTCCAGTCCCTCGGGATACCATAGCTGATGATGAGGAACTGATCAAGAGGATCTCTTGCTCCGATGCATCCGATTCTGCCAAGATGTGTGTCCCTGCCCTCCTCATAAGGCCCTGTCTTCCATGGATTCCAGATCCTAAGGAGATCCTCTTATTATTACATCTTCTTTGCCCTTTTGAAAGGGGAAGAAAGGGCCAGAGGATCTGGAGGACTGTAGGAGGACTCGGAATAATAATAATAATAATAAAAAAGACTGAAAAAATGTCAATCCCATCAAGGGCTTATAATCTACTTTTGGAGTCGTCAATTCAATCCTTCCATACCACCACCGGTCCAATGGATCTTTAAGAAGGTGATGGCAGGCAGGCAGGCAGGGACACAAAACGGAATCAAATCCCCACAAGTCTCTTCTCGTTCTATTCAAGGAATTCTAATGCCAAAATAATCATAGCCTCCGTAGTTCCTCCGTTCCTTTGGTATGGGACAACAGGAGGGGATTCCCACATCAAGCTTATCGCCCTTTGATTCCTTATTAAGAATTACGGGAATTCCTTCCTGAATTAAACTCAGGTTTTGATAGTCGGTGGGCGGAGATGGGAGTTTGGGGACTTGGCTTGACATTCACTGACCCTCTTTGCCTCATGTCGTCTCATGCTGGCCTTGATTCTGCCCTCGGACCCCTTCCAACAGATCCTATTGTTGTGGTGAAGCTGTGGGAACATTTTTAATTAGCCGTAATCAGCACTTACTCTCAGTCTCTTGGCCTATTCTTCCTCATTGTCCGAATCAGATGACTTTACGGGTAATGTGATGGGAAACAGTCCGATGAAGCACAATGTCCCCTGTTAGGCAGTGTCATTACAAAGGCTTTGTAGACGATCCGAAAGTTGAGAAATTCATTGATGAGACTGAGACAATGGGATTATGGAAGTATTTTACGACTTCTGGGGATTGTCCTGGTTATTATGAAGGAGACTCCGTGTCAGTCATGGACAGAATGCCTCAAGTCCAGCTGATTTTTGACAACGATTTAGAAAGTGTATGGATGGAAATGGAGTATGTGGAAGTGGATGGACATGGCTGAATAATTTATTGATTTCCGTCCATTACTCGGAGCATGGGAGATCATACTGGCCCGTGTTTTCTGTTGTTCTGGTGTGGCCAGTCTGGCATCCCGTCCAATCAAATCCCCCACATCGACTAATACTCTGCAAAGCATGTAGAAGTAACTTCCCTGTTTACTCCATTTCCACTTTCCAACTCATCCGCACAAATATTAATTATTTCCAGCCAATATTCTCAAAGTAGCCTGGCTCAGCAACTTTTTAGCCATTCTGGATAGTTTTGTTGAGGAATCTAGGAATTTCCTCAATTTATGACTTAATGCTGGATTAGTAGTTAGGAGTGCATGCTCGCTCGTATGTATTTGTTGTTTGTAGAACCTGAAATTACGTCCCTTGTATCAAATGTCACCCTTATGTAATGTATTTTGATGACCTTTTCCTCCTATCTAATTTTTCTATCTTCCAGCATAATGATGAGACACATTTTCTAGGGATGAGAAATTATAATTAATCGAAGTCACCTCAACCTACGGCAGTTCTGAAGTTGAGAATGTTATGTTAATATCATTATATACAATGTAAACATTTTCTCGAACTGCATTAAGGCTTTTTTTTCATTTCCGTCGTCTTAGCATCCATAACTTAGATTTGAAACGTTCAACAACTTTACTTTAATATATCATCATAGCTTCTTATAATTACTTTCATGGCTATTCAAGGTTGAAGCTTAAACAAATAGCTAATTTAGTTGTCTTAAGTTCCTACTAGGAAGGAATGTGAATTATTTTTGAAAACAAAATCGATCAAAAATTTAAAAAAACAATTATAAACAAAAGTTTGTATACTTCTTTCAAACCTAATTTGAATTCGAAATAAGGATTATAATACTACAAATAATAATAAGTTCGCACTCAATAACCCCTACCCCGCTACCCCTATCTTGTCTCCCAAGTCTCCAAAACAAATCTCATATCAATCCTTCCTCACAAACGAAATCATTAAATATGTCATTAACGGTGCACATCCACTTTCCCTTAGTGACCCTTAGAAACGACGGTTTCAAAAATCCTTGTGGGTCGGCTATGACGAATTTCGAAAAATTGGCAACGTCACGTTGTAGCCATACCTTTGTTCTACATTTTAAGCATACGTATGGGTTTTTTTACTTGGCCATTCTAGAGTTCTCATCCTTTTAAAAGTTAGTTTTAAAAGTTAGTTTTAAAAGAATGAGTTGATACTCCAATTCCAATAACAAGGAAACCATAGGTCAATAAGTTTGCAAAAACCGGGATGGATTCTACACTTTCCTACTCATGTCAATAATCTGTATTTGGAATAGTCTACATGTTGTACATACTACTTGACAAAGATTCCAGGCAGATCCCTAAATACATCCGAATCAAGTACATAAATATTAAATAAGGAAAATAGTGGATGGTATTCGATTCCTTGGAATATCTGTAATAATAATGGCAGTGGCTAAATAATAAAATAATCCAACTCATTATTAAGTATTATGAGGATATTTGAATACTTTTTTTTGTATATTTGGATATTTGGAATAGGAGTCCCAACTGCAGACATCCACATGTCCCTCCCTCCTAAAATTCCAGTCTGATTCAAACTCCAGCCGAAGGGACATGGACAGAGGGATTTGAATCTCTCTGAAAGTCTGAATAGAATTACTCCGACCGACTCCTGCCTTAGGAACATTATCTATGCAAATGAGGTGGAATTTATGCACACATGTGTCCCTCGGAAATATCAGCCGGCCCAGCCAGCCCTACCATTGCATTACCAAGCTTCGTACAATACAATCCGTGTAGCAGTATAATATTATATTATGGGATGGCTAATGCCTTATGATAATGATTAGGTCTATAAGTAGGTGCATACATACATGGACGGAGAGGTCTCGATTTACACCGAACACTGTGTAAGGGACGAAGGGGTTGAGGATTTATTCAGAAATCTGCAGATGGGAAGAGAGGAGATTTTTTATTCCTTATTTTATGTCCGGCTGATGAAGATCAAAAGGTCCTTGCAGTTCCAAAGGGGCTTGCTAGGTACTTTAAGGGAGAATCTGGTGTAGTGTGGATTGTAGCAGTTTTAAATATGTACACTTTCCTTGTCGTATTGTTGGAGATTGTTAGAGTTGCTTGATTAGTATCCAAAGATAGGAAGGTATTTAGCTGACAATTTTTAAGGTGGACTTCCGTATTCTGCACCCTTGGAGAAGGACAAATGTATTTGAGTATTTGAGGATGAGAAATAAAAGTTGGAGACGAGGATTGTTAACATTCTTTTAGGCGAAACCAGATTTGGACGAGGTGGCAGATGGGACAGGGCTTTAACACCACCATCAACTTTACACCTAATAACTCGTTCTGGATTTGTATAAATATCAAAACTGTGTATTTTTGTTTGTTTTTGTAAAAGCTAACAAAAAGGTTAAAAGTGTCTAAAACAAGTTTAGAGACTTTTAAACGATTTTTATGCAATGATCAGATTTATACATTTTAGATTGGAAGCAACAGCTGAAATATGAGTCTGGATTACGTGGATTCGAACGACCTCTGCGGCGGATGCTTTAGCCAAAAACACTAATTATATTGGCCGTTATTCGTTATCAATTGTTTGAACATGCATTAAACTTTTATTACATTTTACACAGAGAATGTCTTCCAACCAGATAGAATAGAATTGGGGTTAAAGCAGTTGACAAAGACTACTCTGAGGAATTCAATGGGGACTTATTTAGGAACATTTGTTTCATCGCATTCAAGAAATTATTATTTACTTTTCAATTAAAGGACTAGGACATATTGACCAAAAGTAAATTTTGAATACTTATGAATTAAACATGACATTAATATTGAATGGGTTGGATACAATTGTTCCAAATGACTTATAGTCTAGTTCTAATCTATACAACTCTGTATTCTTGTCCTCGTAATAAAGAGACAGGCACATTTAAATGTGATAGAAATGGAACAGGGTTGTTATGTTTGCCAAAAATAAATATTTTTGATTCAAACCGAAAATAAAAATATGAACAATTTGAACACTAAAAGCTGAAAAATAAGTTTTTTTTATGAAATTTCACAAATGTTTCATTTTGACTTCAAATGTCATCGAACAAAAGAAGTAGATTTGTTTCTGAATCCAATCCATTTAATCCATGCGCATTTAATGAGAATACCTTGAATCCAATAATCACACAAACCATCCTAACTTTCTTACAAGTCTTGCTTCCGAATTTTGCATATGTAATTGTAAAGTTCCTTATCACCAGAAAGGTGTAGACCAAGTTGGTAGTTATTTTATTTTGCAATAGTTATGCAAAAAACTATAAGGACTTATTTAGGGGAAAGTGAAATTTGAAGAGATAGAGGACACACGGGGAAAGTTGGATTGGGGAGATTTCCTAATAATGCTGTCTTGTAAAAAAGGGGGAAAATGTGGGTTTGGTAAATAAGAAACCTCTGGTTAATGCCTTTGGAGAATAATAGCCGAAGATTGAAAGGAAGAAGGGAGATTTGTGAATGAAAAGACTCCAGGGCTTCTTTGTAAGTTGAGCTCCAAAGTCTGGATTCAATGGCCAGAAAGTCATAAAAAGGACTGGAGGAGGCTAAACTAAATCTCCAGCAGCAGCATTACACAGAGGCAGCAGGGCTGCTAGGGACTTTGTCCAAAAGGAAGGAAGGCTTAAGGAGGAAGAAGCTTACTGAAAGAACTGAAGACGGAGAGGAGACGATGTGGCTGGACAGCCCCCACCGGTCTCACATCACTCACATCCTCTGACAAGATGAAGGGAGGAAATATTGCAGAAACGGCAGAAAATGCAGAAACGTCCGTTTTCGGACAGGCCACTACTACAAGCCATCCAACCGATTTGGAATTCCCGATGTCTACCACCACTGCATCAGTACATGTGTAATATCATACATACACATTATATATGATACGTAGTATGTACCAGCAGGAAGAACATTACCAGGCCCTGTACACTTTCACTCCAATTTCATTACCCTCCCTCTCTCCTTTCCTTTTTCTTCTGTCGTAACATTTGGAGAGAATTATTTGATCTCTTTTTTGGAATCCCAAAAACCTGTAGAAAGTAGGGTTAGTTGGGTCAAAATTTTAATGGAAAAATGACAACTAAAGATAAGTGAAATTTCATGAAAAATGAAAAATCCTAAAAAAATTAAAAATCAACTTATTTTTCAAATTTCATGGAATTTCATGTAATGTCATGAAATTTAAAAAAAAATCAATTATGTTTTTTTTTACATATTTCTTGAAACACGTTTTTTCCAAAGATTGGTGGAAAGTAAAAGATTGTGAACTATTTGAGAGTAGAAATTGTTTATAAAGTGCGTAGAAGTTAAGAGATGTTTTGTTTAAAAAAAACTGCCTTCGACATTTGAAGTGTATCCAAAGTGAAATAAAATCCCCCCTGAGTTTGCTGAGTTGGTTTGGTGGGAGCGATTTCTTGTCAATTTAGGAAAAATGCAGAGAGAGTAACATTACATGCTATTAGGTTTTATTCCACCCTCCGCCGTCCATTTTATTCCTCCAGCTCATGTCCATCCATGTCTAGTGGCCATTTGTATGTAGACTAGGCTATCCCCTACCGACCGACCATAGGCTACCCTTTCATTATTTCCCTAGCTCAGTCGGATGCACAGGGACATACGGGTATTACTTGAGTGAGGGGGGTATGCGGGTATCGGGTATTATGTTCCTGGACTCACTTCCCGATGTTTCCAGGAGACGAGGAGGAGATGGAAAGGCTAGTCGGATTACCTCATCTCCATCCAATTTCTTTAAATTACGTCCATTCCCTCTCTGCCTCTTGTGTTCTCTTGTGTTCAGGGCTCAAGTTGGGTGAAGATGGAAGTTGGATATGTTTACTGTATCCATATCCATCAGTCAGTATGTTTCATATGTTTGTATGTTATGTTTGTAGGTACATAGCTGTAGGTTAGTGTTTATTATGTTTTATGTTGTCGGGATTATTGTAAATAAAAGGCAATATCTAATTAATACTCCCTACACTCTAGGCAGTATTGTCAAATATTTCCAAAATATAATATGCCTATGCTTCTTGTAAAATATCTCTAAGAGGTCCGGAGTATTTATGGCAGTGTGGTTTATGACTTCTGAAAATTCGACTCGTCGGTTTGTCAATTGGTTCCCTGCCAAAGGGATCGTTGCTAAATGTAATTACTTATCGATCATGTAGATAACTGCGGTTATCTGTACCTGAAACGCGGTTTTGAAACTATTCCAAACCTCTACATTTCTAGAACATCCTTAATTTCTTGTAATCTGAATCAGAAGGAATCGAGATTTTCTTGGATTCTAAATTGTTCAAATTGTTAAATTAATTGAAACATCCAATTCCGCATGAACAATTATGGAATTCAAAGGGATTTGCTGGTTTTCAGAAGTTTTGAAAAATTCTTGCCAATACTGTCCAGGAAGTGGAGCAGATTACCTTAGCTACAATAATGCCGACAACATATTGGTTGGATAGCTATGGATGTTGGATAGTTGGATTTGGATCTGGCAAGGATAAGTGGATCCTGCTAGGACTCTTCTGTGTGGAATACGTAATAAGGGCTTTTTGAACTGTTGGATTCAGAGGAGATTAGATAAGGGAAATATGGACAGGAGATAAGAGATGTACTTGCCCGAGCTGGAAAAGGCGATTCTATCTATTCCTCATCTACTTCAAATTTAGTATGAGCTTCTGAGGTCATTCGACCCCACCTACTCCTTCTGCATGTATGCCTCTGTGTACTCATTCAACTCTGACAATTTCAACACCTTCCTAAAACATCTGGGACAATAAGATCAAGAGGCATTTGATCCATTCAGTTGAAACTGATGAACCGATGGTTTTTTTTACTTCGGATACAAATAGTTTTTTTTATTACGAGTATTTATTCTTCTCGGATAATGAATTGCAACCGACTGTTCGTAATGTGTTTTTATGATGAAATTAGGGAGGATCAAAATATCACCTTATTGTGAGCTTCAATAATGTAATGATTTAGGTTGGGGTGTTCGGTTGGCTATAATAGTTTATGATAAACAAGTGAAACTAGTGTTTGAAGTTAATTAATTTGATTAGAAAGGGATAAAAAATGTTGGATTTTGAAAGAAATTACAATTCCAATAGAGAATTTGAATTAGCTACTCATTTCTGAGACTGCTGCAATAAAAGTATTTGGAATCTGTACTCAATAGTCTTAGAGATATCCTATACATATTAGCAGAGAACGGGGAAATTAAAATTATAGGATACATAACTATTTGTACTTAAAAAGATAAGATAGTGGGATTATGAATTAGTCACTATTAATAGCATTTCCCACTCTAACCGATTTGTATATTTTGAAAATCTTCCGTACAACTTTTGGATGGTATCAGAAGTAAAAAAAACAAACAATACTAATTGTGAAAATTGTCTTTTAATTGTAAAGTGTAGGATTACTCAATACCGCTGTTGTATTAGACGACCAGTGTGTCCAAAACTAAAAAAAAACATAGAAGTCTGAGTATCTTGTATCATATGTATTACATGCTATACAAAGAATGTGATTTAGGAAAAGTTATTGAAGCACTCCCTTGAAGTTTTACCCTAGCTTTGTATGTATCAAGATTTGTAACGGTTGACCGTTTGTTCCCAACAGGGGAAGAGGATAGATGTTTTTTTCATGTATCCTAATGCTACAAGAACTGCATTAAATATTTATTGAGGTGTCAAAGCCTTTAATTAAATTTCTAACCTTTGAATGAAAGATGAGAGGAAATTTAAAGTATTATAATTAAATCATATTATTTTCCAAGAAGGTCTAAAAACATCTCGGAAATTGGTTTAAACTTGAAAAGGAAGAGTAAATAATGGGAAATGGTGTAAAAATAGGTGAAAGGAGGTAAAGACGAGGAGTGATTGTTGAGGTGTGTTTGCTTGTCGGTGAATTGGCGGATGATGATTGGGTGGGAGTGTCTAGTCTGATGAATTAGACGGGGAAAAAAGTGGGCCGACCCGACCGAACTCCCACCACCGTCCGTCCAAACAACCCTCGGCTGGTCAACTCTTCCCTCCGACACAAAACAATATTCGAAAGGAAATCCACACCGACTATTCTACTTTTTTATCCCCCGTCGTCTCTTTTTCAATCAAGCTTTAATATCTTCTATAATCATTATAGGAGATATTATTACCATTTTTAAAACCTTATTATAGTTATGATGTTCCAATCAAAGAGGTAAAGATCCATAACGTTACTATTAAGGAAATGTATTATGTACGATGTGGTACAGTAATTAAAAAATAATAAATTCTTTAAACAGAAGATTTAAATGAGGTTGTTGAATTTTAAAAATCCTTGTCACTAGTGAATAAAAGTGATCATGGAATAGGAAACCGTTTGAAGTACTCGTGTTCGTATTTGAAGTATTTACTAATTTCTTAATTAATTAAATTACTTATTCCTTAATTAAGTTTAATTAATATATGTTTCCGTTTTCAACCACAACTCCCACCGTATTTTCAATAATCTGCATATGATCACACTAATACTGATTAAATTAAAATGGCAAAATACATGAATTTGAATGTTAATGTATTCATTGTTGTTATTTTTGGGGAAAAATGTGATTGAAAAATGAAGCATACTTCAGAAATTTCAGGAAATCTCAAAAAAAAATCAAAGACATTTTATAATGAACTTCTTTAAATGGAAGATGAAAAGTAAGAATTTTTCATGGATAATTATTTCTGTAATTTTTCATGAAGTATCCCTTATTTTTCATCATTCATTTTTCCCTTGAAATGTCACCAAACAACCCTGGATATACATACATACTTATATATGTGACAGTTACATTTCAAACTTATTCCTTATGCATTTATGTACGAGAACTTGTTTAAGGAAGAAAGTTGATGAAGATACATTCCCTACCTACTAAGGCTATCAACAAAGAAATTAGCCGGTGTGGCAAATAAGCCAGCAGAAGTCACATATCAATTTCAACCCGTTTTATTATTGGCACTTGGAATTACTTGTCCATGCCACCACCTCCCGTGTCACCTCATCCTATTCAGAAAAGGAAGACGGACAAGGAAAGAGATCAAGTCCACCGTACAAAAATCCCATTCACCCTTCATTTAAATTCCAGAGTAAAGACTGACAATCAATTTGTGACCAGCTCGTGGCACGAAAGTGCAAGGCAGTGGGGGTCAAAACAGGTTCTCTCTAAAGGTTCAGAGATAAAAATACTCCTTCCTAAAAATCCTTAGGAATGAAGCGATGAATAAGTGATCCTCTCATCCCAAACAACCAACAACTCCTGCTGACTTCAAGAATTGGACTTATATCCGACTGACCCACGCGTGACCACTGAGGGTCACTTCGTATTCAACAATTTAAACGCATTAAACCGGTTTGCATTTTCTTAAAAAATCCTTTTGAAATTTCGGACTTTTTTAGAGTTTCAAAAAATTTAGGAATTTTTCAAACCCATTTCCATAATAGCATTTGCTCTTTTTAATGTTCTTATCCAAAGCCTATATCGAGCCTCAACGTGTTGGCAGTTAGTTTTCGGATGATTTTTAATTACCATTTTTACTCACACTTAAGTCCTTTGATTCCTAGCCGTTTCCAATCCAATCGGTGTAGGCTGATTACCGTTCAAACCCAGTGCATTATTTATTAGGGAAGGTAGTACATTGAAATTTAAAAACTTGACACTTTCACTATTCGCAAATTATTTCTCGACCTTAAATATTCAAAAAGCTGCAGCTGAATTTTTTCTTGGACTTTTGAATCAGGACGTCCAGTAAATATTTTTTTGCAAAGGCCCAGCAGGGCTTCTTAACCTTCGAGGAAAGGGTTACCGGGACGGCGTGACAAAAGCTGTGAATAATTCCTTGCACTTCTATTCAAGCTATACACAGCAGTACACTTAACCTTACACAGAGGCAGAGCCCAACCGTCCAGCCATCCCGATAATTTATGCTAATTCAAAAAACGGCCTAGCCTCGGCACTTTCTGAATAATTTCTGAATAATTTTGAATAAGTTTGAATACCTAAATCAGCCGGGACAAAAAAACTGGGGGCTCATCGGCCCATACTGATTAATATGCAAGAAATGAGCAAATGGATTGGGAATCGATTAGGCCGAAGTGTCAGGGCTGGCTGAGAAGGACTGAGAGAATTCCTGGCCCTATTGCCTCAAGCACTCTGACCTCACTACTGTCCCTTCCTACTTCCCTTAAGGATGAGAGGATGATATTGCTGCTTTTCCATCCCAACTCCTAACTTCCAAACCTTAATGGATAAAAAAATGGATCTGTTTTTTTTACCATTGGATCGGATTTTAAATTTTAAACCCTTTCATTCAAGAAAGAATCCATTCATTCGATCAGGATGATCAGATGGGTTTTTTGCTCTGGCTTTTGGGTCACGTCGTCTCCGTCCTGTTGTAATGTTACTAGGAGCCCTTAATCAATACTTTTTGATACATTTTTTTACAATCCAAAGGGTATTGGACTTGTTGGATGGTTTCCTCTCGTTATTAAAATTACTTTAGGCTGCTACGGAGTGTAGGTAGGTAGTGTCCTTCAGCTTCTGAGACTTTGTGAGACTTTGTGAGATTGGAACGAGTGGAAGGCTTTAATAGGATAAGAGGGTTTGGGATGCCTTTGAGGCTGACACAGCAGGATCTGACACCCAAGCCGGCCTTTTTTATTAATGGGATTTATATGAGAAGAAGGGGATAGCCCTTTGACACTCTCACTTTCTTCTTTGGCCTCTTCTTTTGATCGGGATGAGAGGAAGGAAGGTAGTACATCGGCTTTTAAATGCTTCCTCATCCCTTTGTACTCATCGTGAGAAAACATTAAGGATGAAATGGTGTTGGCTGAAAAAAATAATCTTAGGTTGTGGAAGGCTAGCTAGATGTTTAGGTAGAGAATTGAGGAAAGGACAGATTTGCAAATTTGGAACTGAAAAAAAGTGGAAGAAGATTAGCTGGGGTTATAAGGCACCCGAAATAAATGTTTTGCAATGTTATGTTTATATGTAGCAGTTCTTAAATGCTTAATAGCCAAAACGCAGTTCCTGTTTACCGTGTTTCTTGCAAAGCCCACCCCGGAGGTATGTGGTGGTCATTATTTTGTAAAAAGGTTAAGTATAATTCCGTCGTACACTTAAGTTAATTAGATGACAGAATACAAAAAAATGTTGTTTTAGGGAAAGCAGCTTTTGTCAAGTTTGTATGTAGACGTATAAGGAGTCTTAAAAGGTAGGTATGGCATAATCTAAACAACATGGGTTTTATTTATGTCCCTGTTTAAAAAGCTGACAGAGACTGAAGAAATTGTCAGACTCTGCTGAAGAATGGCTAAGCAGATGGGGAATCTACTGATTCAAAGGGATTTGAGACAGAAATTGCATACAGGAGACTACTGGAATAAATATCCAATCAATTCTTCAATGAACGCTTCTCCTCAATCTCAAAAAGTCCAAGACAAGCTGGATTTCCTATGCTAAGCTACCAAGTCCTCTGATGAATGGACACAAGGCTCTGCTGCTGCTGAGGTACTTAAATTGCGTTATGGATATTGACAAGCCCAGATGGCTTCAGGCTGGCCAGACATCCAAATCCGTAGGAATCCAGGTGGATGTTCTATAATAAGGAGGCTTCTGATTTAAATTTGAAAGGCCCTTGTGATTTAAATATTCATAATCAGTCCTCGTCGGAGTTAGTCCAACTGAGTTTGGAATGATTGAAATGTTTGAATAGACAAGCCTTTTCTCCTGTAAGTATCCTCCTCATGGATAAAGGATGTGCAGGATCTGATACTGTATCCCTCTCCCTCCTCCAGAGCCTAATAATTCCTATCTCCCTGTCCTCGTCCAAAGGCCAAGTGGTCCTTCCACTCACTCACTTAGTTAGTCTCAAGTCCCACTACCACCACCACCACCACCAATACCAACAAATAATGAAAAGGCATCAGGCCAAACTGATGGACAGGCAGGCAGGCAGAGATAGATACAGAGAGGATGACGAGGCTGGTTGGTGCTACTGGATCAAAGCTTTTTTTCCTCTCTCTTTGAAATGAACTAATCACTATCTTTCTCATTGTTCATTATGCAGGGATTCGGATCCTAAAAATGTTGAATTTGAATGATAAAGTGTCAAGACGATCTAAGGACACATCTGCATAATAAGGCCCCAGCCAATGTACAGTACATGAGGTGCATATGGACATTAGGATATAGGGATGTTAGGAGCGGATTGAAAGGACGTGACAGGAGTTGAATGATATCCTCCTAAAGTACACAGAAATGAGTGAATAGGGCAGAGGGCCCTTTTCCCTGTTAAACCTTAACCATACGGATTCATTATAGCCTTCTACGTGAACTAGGAGAGGGGGGTCCATAGGCTAAGACTGGAGGTTGGAGTGTCCCGTAAGATAGTTTGGGCAGTGGGGGCCCTTTTGAGGATGAAGGAACGACGGATGTGGATGATGTTTGATGCCTTAACCCTTTTTTGTTGGACGGAGGACGTGTTTTGCATAGAGGAGACCCCGTGGAGGATCCTTTATTCTCAATTACTCTACCTGGCCTCTCTGTTTTTTATGGGATTGGAAGGGAGACTACAATGAGAGTACATGGAGATGATGACGGGGTCCCTTAATAATCATCCTTAACCCTTTTCACTTAACATATGGAGGATGGGAGGGCTAAGGGCCCAAGGAATATTCTAATCTTGTTGCATATTCAAAATATGACGAAGGGCTCCTCAGTCTTCTTGGCCTTGTCTTCCTGTCCTCATCCTCCTGTATAGCAGTACCCCATGAATTAAGTGTACCTTTAAAGGCTTTCCTCTCAGAATACCCCGTAGGTGACCCCTTAGCTTGGACAAGGAAGACTGTCGGCCCTGTGGGACACCTGCTAAAAAAGTGTGTTTGGTGAAGAAAGTGTCGGCGATTTAAGGTGTTTTACCGTTTTTGTGAAATGTGTGGGAATGCGGGATAAGTTCCTCCTATTCCGGTTATGATTTCGGTCGGTGTGTCTGTTTACGTCTTGTGTCGTGTGGGTTTGATATTCTGGTCGGGTATTATTATTGCCAACGTATGATATCCTCATGACCGGGCGGTTGATACTTTGGGATTCGGGATGGAATTTCTGATGTCTCCCTACCTTCCTTCCTCCACCGTCTTATCTCGGTGTCCAACTTGTCCCTCCGTCTCATCCATCCGAGTCTCCTCGTCTCCTCCATGAGTCTTCATGAATAAGTAATACGTTCGTAGGTAGGTAGGAGAGAGGCCGCAAACAAGAACCATAACCTCCTGGTCTCCTTCAGGAATATGTCAAGATTAAATCATGAGAGTGGAGGATGTAAATCTTGTCAACTTGTCCATCCGCCGTGTAACAATATCTGTAAAGGTAAGGCAACCACAAGCTACAAGCGTTTCAGAAATACATTCCGTAGAGCTTGTAGTACATAGCAACCACCTAATGACTTAAAACTAGCAACCCAAAGATTTCCTTGTACATTCGACTGATACGAATGTTTTGGGTTTTGGAAAGGCGTGTTTGGCCTAAAAGGCTTCATTTTTTTATTCAGACCTCAAAGTTCTATAAATGGCTTGGATGAGGTGAATGACGGTGTGGAAAAAATAGATCGGAAAAAGTGTGTAAAGTAGCCAGGGATCATATCACTGAGACTCCGAGTTGATGATGATGAGTCCTCAAAAACCTCCTAAAAAAGCGGATTAATTCCCATAAATGTTGACTAACTTGTTTTGATTGAGTTGAGAGGATTAGAGAGATTTGTGAGTGTGGAGGAAGAGTGTGGGATTTGTTCCCGAGATGACTTGGCCAATTCCGACCAAAACAACATCAGCTCAAAGCCAGTCAATCCTTTTTTACTTTTGTCCTTTTGGGTCTGGAAGTAAAAAAGGTTTTTTTTAAATTTTAAATTATAGAAAAAGGATCATTACATCCGAAACTGAAAGTGTTGGCTGTTGGGATTATTGAGGAAGGTCTCTTGTCCATCTTGTCTGTGCTTGTAGTAGTAGAGCATCAGGGCTGTGTATGTACAATAGTCCCTCAATACTTTTTTGTAATCAGATTCAAGTCGTCAGGGTGGCTTTTTCGGAAAAGGGTTCAGCAAGTCATGTCGGGTTTTTTTAAAGGATTTCCAGCCTCAATTTCCAATGGATTATTTATTAGCTATCTGATCTCCTCGGAAGTTTTTAAGGGCCGATTATCCAAGGTAGTCTTACATTTATTATTTCTCCATGCCTCCAAATCCCCATTTGGAATTCATGACGAAGTAATCTCAAAGCAGAACTGACCTCCACAACTGTCTTCCTCCTATTTTAAAAAAAATTAAAAGGGCAAAGTCCGAACCCATACTGCCTGCCATATGATGACATACAAGCTTTGATTTCTTGTGTTGTTAGGAACGTTAAAAGGGTTTAAGAGGAGGTTGATATAGAATGTGGAAGAAGTTTGTGTGTAAAATATGTTGAGAAATATCCGAGCTGTGACTCCTTGATTTGGTTGATGAAAAGTAATGCTGGAGTTGGCTTAAGTTTCAGAAGAAAGAGCTTGGCTGGCTGGATAATAAAAGATAGGAAGTTCTGCCGAATAAGAGAGGATGAAGGGAAAGTTGGTTGGAGAGAGTGGAGTTAGAGTTGAAGGATAGGGGAGCTATCCTATCCCAAGTGAAGTAGTTTTGCTTTTGTCATATTTGGACATGTCAAGCTATCATATGCGCTTATTTT
>JAQFZA010000276.1:0-31298 GCA_034695115.1 Desoria olivacea
CTTTTTGCGACCCCCTCCATAAACGACCACTTTTTCGTCCAGATATTCATGGTCGTAAAAAGAGGGTTTACTGTATTGATATTTTATTTCCATACTGTATACCTATGTGTATTGACAATAGTTGATTAATTAAAAAATAATACTTCAATTAATCTTGCATTTTGTCAACAGATTATACGAATGGCAATCAAGTCCAAAGAGAGACATCAGCGACGTTATAAAATTACAGCCCAAAAACACATCTGCCGAATTCGAAAAACGTAAACAGGAAGTCATTCTTCAATTTGCTGAACAGGTATTTTATGATTTTGATTTTTTTCATATTTTACTCTGTTGATGAAAAAAATATACCTCATTTATGAATTTCTTGTGTATTTTCTAGGGTTTGAATGCAGCTTTATTTGACGAAAACCCTGATATAAAAACGTACATTTCTATGATCCCCACCAGTGCATTTACGGGAGACGGAATGGGTAACTTAATGGCTTTAATTGTGGACCTATCCCAGTCAATGTTGGCGAAACGACTGATGTACTCTAAAGAGCTTCAGGTAACCAGTTGATTTAAAAAATTAAAATGGAAATACTTCAAATATCCATTTATAAATATCAACAGTTAGTATAATACTTGTGACTAATGACTAACCTAATATTTTAGGCAACCGTATTGGAAGTGAAAGCTATCCCTGGTTTGGGTACGACTATCGATATAATTCTAATCAACGGATTTTTACGAGTCGGTGAAACATTGATACTCGCCGGAACTGATGGTCCTATTACCACTCAGATACGTTCTCTCCTAACTCCTGACGGAATGAAAGAGCTTCGTGTTAAGGTAGAAGTTAAAGAAGGACTTGACGGCATTTGACAGAATATGAAATACTAACGCATCTGATTTTTCATTTATACACAGAACACCTATGTGGAGCACAAAGAGATTAGCGGAGCGATTGGAGTAAAGATTGCTGCAAAGGACTTAGAAAAGGCTATTGCTGGTCTGAACGTTCAGGTTGCATTTCATCCAGATGAAATAGATGTTTGCAGAGAAGAAGTAGCTCGCGAATTTAAATCGGCTCTAAATTCTATCCGGCTTTCCGAGAGAGGGGTTTATGTTCAAGCCTCCACTCTAGGCTCCCTAGAAGCACTTCTTGAATTCTTAAAGACTTCACAGATTCCGGTACGATTTGTTTCAACATTAAACTTATATAAACAACATAGCTAAGCGATTTAACTGTGGGCTAAAATTCCTTGCCTTACGCTGAATGTATGGGGGGGGGGTTATGAGTTTATGAGTTACATACAGAAAGAACCTTATCAAAAAGGATTTTTAGCCAATCTTATAAATGATGCAAACTAGCAATTAAGCAGTATCTGAAAACCACGGTGGAGTTCGAACCTTGATTTTTATAATTTATTAATTTATGCTAGTTATGTTAGTTATAAATGAAAGGGGATCCAGAATTTAGAATGTTTTCATTGAGGAGGATCGTTCTGTACTTAGAAAATGGTTTTAATGCTGTGCATGAGAACTGGAGAATTAGTGATGGGAGTTTATATTTGCAGACCACTTATTAATTGGGTACATGGATTCTGACTTTTCTAGCTGTGGTTGTGGTGTGAAAGGACTGACATTCCAGAGATAAATTTTATATGAGTTTTGAATGGTAGGATGAGTAAGGGAATTCGTATTCGTGGCAGCGTAGAAATAATAATATTGCCCACATTAAACATTCAGTGTAAAAAGCGATGAAACTGGGAAAAGTCAGCCAGTTGTAAATCCTGTAAGCTGATATTCTATTCTCTTGCCATTAAAATGTTTCCGCTGAGAAACGCTCCTCTTTTCATATTTCATTTTACAAGAGAGTTAGACGAAGTGAAGATATTAGAATTAGGAGAGGGTGTATTTAGAGGCTTATTATTATCTGGCTGAAACAATCTCGAGAGTGGGACATTTTTTCCATTTCCTGATTCCATTTCTCACACTGCTGCGTTGATTTGTAGAGAGGAAGCGAGAGTACCTGAGAGACGTACGTACAAAATAAAACGTTGCGAACATAAAAAAGAGCTCGCCGTTTAATTGTAAAAATGCAATACTCACAAACGTCTAAACGTTACTGACTGTCAGGACAAATAGGAGCATTTTCGTTTCTTGAGTTAACCGAATAGTATAATCAAGCTCAATATAAAAATATCGGACGATATAAAACCAAAAAACTGCTCAAATATTCAAATATCTATGCTTTTACCTCGCATCCTAAATTCAGATCTGAATGGCTTGTCTCGAAAATCTTGTGGTGTTGCTGAAACTGATAAGAAGGTATGAAGAAGTAGTTTTATGTTGTATGCTGTTATCTGTTATATAAAAGTTAAAAGAAATGAGGGAAGCCGATCATAAATGGAAGTATCGTTTACGCTGATTTACGTCCAGCTTGCTCTTTGCGAATTTGCAAATTTCCATATGCCTAAAAGTATTTAAAACTCATTCCGGAAGTCAGACAGGCGGACATTCCGCTCTCAACATAAGCTCATCCCCATTTTGAGCAGGCGAGCTAATAAGGCAGGACGGGCCAGGTAGGGATCGACCAAATGAAAGAGACCTTGACTTTGCTCTTCTTTCTGAAAGAAGCGTCTATTAACTTCTGAACATGCATCCATGCAGACTTTTAATTGAATATACAGACAGCGTATATATCATAATCTACACTCTACTGTGTAGATTATGTATGAACTCGCTATATAACTATATGAATATTATGAACCATTTCATTTCTGCAAGGCGGTGAATGGGAATGTATGGTTATCTCCTTTTCTGAGGAATCTGGTTTCGAATAGTCAGTGTAAAAAAACTTCACCTCTTCTTTATCCACAGTAAGAAACAATCGTGTTCCGGCCATCAGTTCTGCTACGATAGTCCATCCGGCTCTACATCTTTTCTTTCATTCATTTCGTTTTTTTCTGAAAACTACACAACAACTCATATATATATCATGATGATACACAAGTTCTCAAGCTTCACTCTTCTTCACGTCTTCGATGGAAATGATAGAATGGATGGCTAAGATGAGATGAGACGTTGAGAGTTAGTGAGATATAGAGATAGATTATTTTACAAACGGTTATATCATCGTATGGTTCTGTGGGATTTAGCAAATTGATATGAGAGTTTAATTGCTAGGCTGAAATTCTTTCCGTTGTCTGATTCTATTAGGATTGTGTGTATGTGATCTGGTATCATATCAAAATCGGAGCAGATTTCGGCCAGCTATATTTCATACACCCTTGAGGAGTTGGAGAGGAACGTTGAGTCAGAAGTTCAGAAGGCTGGGTGAATGGCATAACCATACCGTATTTGATTAGTGGATTGCAAGATAAAGCTGCTTGGTTTCTTGTGTGTACCTATATTTGAATGTATATGATGGACGTCGTAGGGTTTTGGTACTATGGTAGATATGGTACTATAGAATGGATGTAGATGTAGATGGAAAGTCCGTGGTGGTGGAATCCTAGTTTAGATTTTTAGAGTTTGGATTATGGCATGGTATGCAAGTTGAACGTGTGAGAATAAAAATTGTGAGTTCATCAGAGGAAGGAAGTTGAAGGCATGATGGTTTTCCACTCAAGTAATCAAGGGCAAAATGAGCGTCTTTCCGTCCATTACTGCATCCTCTCTTTCTCTCGTCGTCAGTCTCATTCAGAAATCAAAGCTGGTTTAAACATTTCTCAGCTCTTATTCTGATTCAGTATGTTATGGTTTTAACAAATCTTCTAAAAGTTTTTTTAGATGGGCTTTTACTTTTACAATCTGGGGACATTCTGGTTTTTAAGTGTGTTGGATGTGGATGTATGTATGACCGAGCTTTCCATGGCTTACTTAAATTCCCGATTTTTAAGACCAGCATCCGATGCCTTTTTACAGTAGGGAAGGGATGGATCAAACATTCGAAGGCAATCGGGATAGTTTGATATACAGCAGCCTAAGAGTTTAGACGTTTAGAGAAGCCGATTGTATGCAGCCGATGAGGCTGTAAATAGATATGAGTTTGAAACTTTGATTTTTTGAAGGTATTTTGGCAGTGAACGGTTTATTTCTGTAGCAATCTAAATTTTAAGTAGGTATGAGAAAACAGCTTTGTACAGTATCTGTAGCTCTAAATCCTTCAGTGATATGTGATGTGGGCAGGTGGGGTCAGGTACATACGGAGATGCTTGTTTGCTTAGTTATCTTTTGATTTTTATCCTGTCGTGTCTGTGTCAGCCTAATGGAAAACAGTGCTACCTCAAATCCGGTGCTCTGATTTAGATGCCCTGATGAGTGAAGTGGTAGGAAATAGGAAGGAAAATGTATGCTATTCGTTGAAGGTAAATAGACTCGGAATCTTCAAGTAGGAGGAGAGGAAGACGTTGGTGGAAGGGAAGAAATGAAAGAGTCTTCTCAGATGGTCAGTGAAGGAAGGGAGTTTTAATGATAAATGGTAAAGAACTCGAAATAATCTGAAGATGAGCTTGGATGATGCAGGCAGATGTATTATGGAGAGGCAGAAAGGAAATAGAATTGGGTAGGGTTTTGGAAAAACTGAGAGAGCAGGTGTGCTGTTGTTGTGGCTTAATGTTAATCATGTATATAAGTTTGACAACATTTGGGAAATGGATAGAAGTTTTTTGGATGGAGGACTTATTGTTAGAAAGTTGAAGGGGTAGCCGGCAAGGGCAGGATGATTCGGCGGATGCTTGGAAGGTATATAGCTTGGGTTTGTTAACGGGTAGGAAGGGTTCCTCAACACACAGATCCTTGAGAGTTGAGGAGACTCATCGAAAAGAGCGGAAGTTGAGCCCCTATTTTATGGACTTATCATTAAATCCTAAGCGACCAAAGGGCAGGAAATGATTTATGGGGTCAGGAAGCCCTTGTGTATTGGCCAGAAACCTCAGAAGCTATCCCCTCTCTACGCATTTGTATTAATGAATGGGTTTCATTAATAACATCCCGTGGAATAATTGATGTGAAATGTATTTTGTTATTCTTGTTGCTTGTAGTATTCCGGCATCCGCATAGGACCTGTTGTAAAAAAGGATGTCATGAAGGCCTCTATCATGCTGGAGCATGACAGCCAGTAAGTTAAATCAGCTCTGTCTGAATAGTTACGACTGGAGTCAAATGCATTGTTTCATGGAACTGATCCTATAAATTCAGAGCTGAATGACTTTATCTTGCAGATATGCTGTTATTTTAGCCTTCGACGTGAAGATTGAGCGAGATGCTCAAGATTTGGCAGACAACCTTGGCGTGAGGATATTCCAGGTATTTGAATCAAAAACCTAATCGAAACAGTCAAAGAGTAACGAAAATGAATGTGTGATGTGACGATAATGTTGATTTTTTAAAAATGTAGGCTGACATTATCTACCATTTGTTTGATAAGTTCATGGCCTACAGAGATGAACTTAAAGCCAAAAAGCGGGATGAGTTTAAACACGTTGCAGTCTTCCCTTGCAAACTCAAAATACTTCCTCAGGTAAGTTGCTTGATGGTGATGATGTTTATTGCATCACATTCGACCAAACATTATAAGATTGTGGATCAAGAAAGAGTTTAATTATCATTCCAGTTTATTTTCAACTCTCGTGATCCGATCGTAGTTGGGGTGATTGTGGAAGCCGGAATTGTCAAGGAAGGGACGCCGATGTGTGTGCCGAATAGGGAGGTAAAGATGAGTTCATTCGTTTCCTGCTTAGTTGCCAGCCAGTTTCATAAATTGCTCCTTTGTCGTAACTCGTAACATTATACTTCATGATTAATACAGCACGACTGTTTAGATTTAGAAAAGCCTTAGAGCCGGTTACTGGTAGTGAATCCCAAATGCTGAATTCAGATGAAAATAATAGTATGGTATGATATGATCCATCCCATGAAACCGTATGCATGCCTCTTGCTAGAATTGATCCACTCTTCAAAGATAGGGGTTCGCTTACTTAGAATTCATTCAATATCCTGCCGTTGGATTGTGAATTGCCTCGAGGTGTGAAATGTGGAAGTAAAGAAATGAGTTGGAATGAATCGCGTAAGTATTATTGGTGGGACAAGTTGAGAATTCATGAATGAACGAATACTTCCATTCACAGATTTTCTTACAATTAGTTATACCCCTCTCATTCGGGGTTTTCGCGTTTAAACAAAATTACCAAAGTCATAAAAACAGGTGAGTCGTTCTGACTCCGTCTTCTTTCCGTCGCCCTCAGAATGTTAGGGTTGTCTGCCTGCTATACAGACAGAAATTTGAGTCTACTGCGTTACTTACTCAGCTTGTGATGGCACAAAAATGGATTTCGTTGACATGTGAAAAGCGACAATGGATTTCCGGCTTTACCAACTTCAGCTGTCACACTTACTACCACTCCGGTCCTTCTTAACAACTCCCCATTCAAAGGTGGATTATTATTATAGTAAAGAGTAAGGATTATTCAGGCATGATAGTACTCTGTCTTCACAAGGCTGTGTATAGGTATAGATGTTCTAATAATCTAGACATGGGGCAGTCCCTAGACAGAGATTTTTGGGTGAGAAAATCTTCAACTCACCAGAGGCGATCACATCTGTCTACTAATAATCCATGGCGCACCGGTACGGGTGTAGACCTAAGCATAATAAAAAATACGACCAATTCAGTCGAACTTTCTTCCCATCAGCCACAGTGTATAGGAGAAATAGCTTAATACAATGAAGAGCTGTGTCAAAAAGTTTAGAATTATTTGAGCTGGTCAAACTACCGTATTATGACCTCTGAGCACACAATTAGAAGGAGGTGAGTAATTATTAAATTCGTTTTTGTTACAGTTCTTGGAGATTGGACGAGTGACGAGCATCGAAATAAACCACAAACAGGTGAATACAGCTACAAAAGGACAAGAAGTATGTATTAAAATCGAGCCGACTCCTGGGGACAGTCCAAAAATGCTTGGTCGTCATTTTGAGGAGACAGATATGTTGGTGTCCAAGGTATGCACATATATACCGCAAGGAATTCTATAACTTCTGACATAAGCATAAGCGTTCCCTTCTGTAGCGCATATCCGGGAAAAGGGTTTCCGGCGGATGATTTCGTTTCCGCTTGTCGTTCCATCCTTTTAGCGAATACGCTCACTGACTCTGTACTTGCACTATAATGCATGTACATTTGTATGAACAAGTAATATATCGCATCTCGTTCACCAGAACTAACTCAGGAGTTAGTTACACTTCTACTTAGACATTTACATTCAACATTGTAGTTTTGTAAATGAATGGTATATGGCCGGCTTCCTTCCAGCCAAGCCGCACATAGTACATACATCATCAAGCTAATGCATGCATGCTCCTAGTCATCATGAACAAAAATTCAACGGGAGGTAGAATTTGAGGACTTCCTGTGAATCTGAACCTTGTTGAAGGGTTGTCACTCACTGTAGACAAATGGACGCATTATGTATTAGAATGCAGTAAATGGTGGCGATATTATGTTTTAAAGAAGGACAATTTCAGAATTATTTTTATTTATGCTTTTTAGATCACAAGGGAGTCGATCGATGCTTGCAAGGACTACTTCCGGAATGATCTTCAGAAAAGTGATTGGCAATTGATGGTTGAACTCAAGAAACTGTTCCAGATCATGTAAGCGGTGTTGTAGAGCAAGACATCCGCACAAGCCAACACCATCATACCAGGCAGACCTCTTCTTCATGTGTCCCTCCCGCCGTATTTAATTTGTAATAGTATATACGGATTTACAAGCGTTTGAAATCCTAAAATTGACATCCACCGGGTCTTAAAAAGTCATGAAAATAAATGAAAAGCAACTTTTCTGATTTCTACTGAACTACTTCACCCTGTAGTGTATTTAATAACATTGTATAACAGAGAAAATTGTACATGAGACATTACTCGAGCTATAAAATCTATACGAAGTACGATAGGATGATCTACTACAGGCGGTGGAAGGAGCAGGATAATAAGTATATAAGCAAGCAAGCAGGTTTTAAAAGTAAAAAGGCATTAGAAGGATCAGAGCATCAAGGAATCTGAAACTCAAAAGTCAAAAAGCAAAGGAAGCAGAGTTTTTTTCCTTGTTTTTTTTGTACAGAAGGCCAACTCGTTTTGTGAATGAATTGGGCTGAGACACCCAAAGCCACCCAACCCCGGTGGTGATTTAGGGGTCGTTAGATATAACTTTGTATGCTTGACTTCGGGGGGTTTCAAATCCGTCCTTAACGTTCTGGCCGTGGCTATATAGAGGAAATGGCTATAGTCCCGTACACCACGCAGGGGTTAAATCTTGTAGACTTGCTTGTAGAGAGAGGGCTGAAAAAAGTGTGATGGGAGGGAGGAAGGATAGGAATTCAATGCAACTCGTAGCATGATGGCCCGGATGGCATAGAGTCTATCTATGAACGTGTTCGTATAATTTCGTAGGTTTCGTATACTGTAATATGGATAAGGCCAACTATGGCATACATCCATCCACTCATTCATACTTCTCTCCTCCTCGTTCGGATCAGTCTGCCAAAATCCTACAGCAACTACACACCGTTTCTCACTCCACTTAAAGGTTGAAAGAAGCTTTGCAGTCTGCAGTTAGTAAAGTGCTGAAAAATGAAGACCTACTACGAGGAGTACATTTAGCCCTAGCCTTTTTACCGACACCCTCTAGCATATCCAACATTATCATCACCCTCTGCCTTATTACGAAACTACACGGTACAAACTGCCCTACCTACTTCTTCCGTCGTAAAGCCATTTGTTTGAGGATTTAAACTATTTATTAAAAAAAATTAAACTTTAAAAGAAATTAAACTGAACAGTGAACTGATTCGGGACATGCAAAATTAGGGTATTGTGACCTTCCCCTGAGTCAGGTCAGTCGGATCCTGGATGTTGTTAAAGTGACTGGATTTTAAGAACCTGTCCCCTTAATTGTTTTGGACTGGTGTGGACCGTATTCCGGAGTACTTCGAATTTTTTTTGTTGATGAAGCTTTGGGAGCGAAAGTACAATACAGCATACCGGTTGAACTTTAGGGTTGGGGGCGTGGGCGCGGGTTGTCGCAATTTGCATTTCACATTTGCAATCAGATTGGAAGTTCCGGTTCGGAATTCGTGTAGCCGAAAAAAACTTGAAGAAGTCTTTCAGGAGGTCTGTTATAGATAAACGAAGAAGACTGGATTGAGATTTTGGAGTTTTGGACACCTAGACGTTTTTTTAAAAAGCAGCTTCAAGATTTGGTTTAATTTATAATTTACGATTAGAAGTTCTGGAAAAGTGGATGGATGTCATTGGATGTTAAGAACTTTTGAATGTGGATTGGATTGAGCAATGGAAGGTAAAGATTTGTGTTTTAAACACATTTTCACTATCATATTTGTTTGAACCTTTTATGTTATAGGGGGGTAGTGTGCATAGTCGTGTAGTCAGCCGTATGAATTGAGTTGGATGAATAGATTTGCATTGCCGTCGTATGTAATGGTATCATGAAACATTAGCCGTGTTTTATAGAGCATGATTGATGATTAGACTAGGAGTTGAGGGTTTTAGGGGTTAAATTGTTAAATAGAGAAGCTGTTTTAGTAAATGTAAAGGAATATAATAGGAGCAGTGGTGGTGGCAGTGAATAATTTGTATTTCTGTGTAATGGAGGGAGTCAGTGCCGTTCGTTCCTTAGGGTTATTATGTTATGTTCGTAATCCTGGTAATGTTTGGTTATAAAAGTTGCCTTGTTGGTTGAAGAATTGGTTTTGGTATGGTCGGTCTCGGTGGTGGTGGTGATTAGGTTGGACTGTGGATGGTGGACTTGTTGGTTGTGGGATGGAGAGGATTCATTCATTCAACATTTCTCTCTTCATTCATTCATTAGTTGAAAAGGAGACAAGTTGAAGTATAATGTATAGGTGACTGTGATGTTGAATGTTGGGATTATTGGAATATAGTTGCTGTGTAGCGTCTGTAACTGCTCTGGTAGTGCTGGTAGGCTTTCGTGGCAATGAATTGGTGGTGAAAAAGGCCTAAAGCTCTGCTGATGTAGTGAGTGCTGAGAATGATCAAGTATTTCACAGTCTCACTAAATGTACAAAGAAGACAGGGGGGATGAAGGGGATTCCGTCCACCACCATCACCACCACCATATCCATACTTGGCTTTTAACGCTCTTAGCATTCTGTCTGTTATGCTCTAACTGATCATCATTATTCTTATGGTCAGCAAGGGTCCTTATTTAGTTACTTGGCTTAGTTGGCAAGAAACATTGTAACTTGTCCTCCTCGTCGTTAATACGGATAATCACACAGCATAAGTAAGACGTATTATAATTATTGCATTGTTATGGTCCATCCTATGCTTGCTGTATTCTAACTATTATAAAGGTTCATAATATAGTTTCTGTATCTGTACTCGCTTACGAGGATTGCATACGAATGCGAACTATGTGCATACTTTGTGTCTCCTCTCAAGTTTAAAGTTTGTATAGGAAAGTGTCGTTGTAGAGGTGTGAGATGGTGGTACATAGTAGAATTGATGATGATGATGGTCGTGGTCGTACGATGCGTCCATTCCACTAGGGATTTTATTTAATAAGACGAAATACTTTCTCTTTTTCTATCCCTCGTACTTGCCAGGCCGTATGCAACATCATAAGCCGTCCGTATACTCCTCTTCTTCCTATTCTTGTAATCTTAACATGTAGTTCTTGTAGGGTTGTGTGTGATAAATAACCATTCCTGAATTTCTGCCCTTATTAGTTGTAACGACATGTCTGATTGTCTGGTGTCTGTAGCATAAGCAGCTATTGGATGTTGGAGCGTTGAGTTCTGCAACAACTGCCTCCTTTGGAGGAATCCATTCCATTCATTATTATTTTCATTCATTCATGGTTTTGTGGAGTTGGGAGAAGCGAGAAGGCTTTGAATTTTGGGATCTGGTGGTGGTGCTGCTAGTTGTATACTTATTTTATTTTCCTAATTTATAGTTTACCACATAGGCATGTATCGTATCGTGTTGTAGAGATGTAAGAGAGAGAGGAGAGATTGCTAGATGGTTAGATAGGAGCTATTAAAGTTTGCAGTTTACAGAGGACCAGACCAGATCGCAGAGTTGAGATTTTGAGATTTAAAAAATCCCTTGAATTTAACCAACCGTAGAGTGTAGAATGATGAATGATACTTCTCTCTCTGTAGTTATGTGGTTCTGTTTCCGTTAGGGCTAGTCTAACTAAACTCGCCTTGCAGTTGAGCTCTGTACAACTGCCTTTAATTAAGTTTGTAATATGCTGGCCTTTCGAATTCAGTCTATTAAGAAGAATGAAATACTATTATGTGAGAGGTGAGGCTGGAATATTGTGACGGTACATGGTATTGGTGGAACGTTGAAAGGTTGTAAGTAGTTATGAATGTTAATGTGTGTAATAATCGTAGACATGTGTACGGGGAATTTGACACGTGACACTAAAAGTCTAGCCGTCCACCCTCTCAAGCCGACAATGGAACTATCGGTACTTAAATTAAAGCTTAGAATTTGAGTAGCATCAGTTTAATAGTAAAACAATTAATGGCGGTGGTGTAGCGTGCTTTAATGTGGAACATGACGAAGCAAAGGAATTGTGCATGATGGATGGCGATTCCTCCCTCAGGTGTATCAAATATCAGGTCTTGAACTATTTAGATATTTAATGAATGAGTATTGATGACAAATGAATATGTAAGCATTTTTTTCTAAGTCATAATGCCCATTGTTCCATTCCATTCCAACATTCGACTCCAGTCTGCATGCCTCCTGCGTTTATTGTATTTCTGTTTGTCCGTTCTGTCTTTTTGAAGCATGTGTTTCTACATCTAAACATGATGTATCCATATTCCCTGCTTATATGTAGAATTCAAATGAATGAGTGAACTGATTATTAACATTTACGAGAGCTGATTCACAAAATTACAAAATACACCTCTGAGAATTGTTATCTGTTGGCTGGAAAGCACTGGATGTTCAAGTAGTGGTGAATCAGTGAATCCTCGTCACCGTCGTCACGTCATTTCTAGATTGGATGGACAGTACATACTTGCAGCTATTGGAGCCATTGGAGGGGGTAGACAATCAGAGAGCTTCTGCATTCTGCAATCATTGATAGCTAATTGTAATTTAGGTATTATGAATTTATGAACGTGGAAGATAATAGATACTAGGCATGAAGAGAGGGATGATTACAATTACAGGATGTTATGTTGTTGAATGTGTCATACGTAGTCATCTCAGAATGAACATCATATCAATTCCGCTTATCCAGGTATCATGATATCGCTAATACACAATACGTGATATTGGGATGGGATGGGATATCGTAATCTTTCAGTATCACCAACTGAATCACTTTTACCGTTTACGCATCATCTAAACGGTGTAAAGTTAAGTGGACTTTTTATCATTGATTTTAAATATTTTGAGTACACATTATTATTGTTATTATTGTAAGGGCATAGGACCATGAATAAGGTCTACTCTACATTATCAATTAAGGATTGAATATTGAATGTTTGATATGACAGGACGAGTATTGTGTATTTGTTGTTTGTATTACCAAGCCGGGTCTTATTTGTCTGCCGGACCGGCAAGTCACAATTTCAATTCAATGAATTAATATTGGGAGTGGGGGGATACTATTAAACTATATCATATTAGTTTTGGTAAGGTAGGATTGTTAGCAAGGTTGATAAGTACAGGGCATACTACTGTTGACTGAAGACTGAAGTCGATACAGAACAGCCAGTACTTACAAAGGCATCTCAAATAATGTCCATAATCACAATCAGTAAGTTTGGAGTCGAGTGTTTAGTGTGTAGTGAAAAAAAATGGAAGATAAGAACAGATAAGAGCTGTACTTTTCGAAGTTAGGCAAATCAGAGACAGGGCAAAGTAAAAGTAACTTCAAGCTTATTGATTGACTTGGCCTATTCGTAAATTCGTATGATATACTTACCTTACTACGGCATTCGTTTTGCGGTTACAATAATATTCGCTAGCTATCTATATAGCTAATCTTCATCATAGGCTATCAACGGGCTTCATAATGTTATAGTATGTACCACTAGGTTGTGTGATAAGCCAAGTCCAACAACGGCCGGATTTGGAATGGAACTTATTTAAAATTGTTGAATAGATTTAAAAACGGAGGATATGAGTCAATTTTTTTCCAGGAGACCGAATTTGAACGAAGGTTTATCGAGTAAAGTTATGTGTACTTGGACTAGTTGTACAGTTCAACAGTTGTACTCGTTTGTTAAACACGTACTGGCCAATTTTTCCTACTGCATATCAGCCGTTGTTAAATGGATCATACGTCATTCTTATCAAAACAGAGGTTTTTTTAGATATTATTAGAGGGCTGCATGTTTGTGGACTAAATTTCGATACGACTTTCTGAGTTTCCTGCTTAAAAATATGAAAACATAAATAACGTCAACTGACGAAGCGGTGCAGTCGGATTGTCGTGTATGTATGTTTTATTTAAAGTATGAAATCTCTCTTACATTTCTTGTCCCTTTCATTGATCATCAATTTGATGAATGAAAAAAAATGGTAATTCATAAAAAGATTTATTTCAATTGAAATCTCTTGGTTGAATTTTGCAAGCTCTTCTTCTTCCTTCAGCCGTCAGCTAAATTAAGCCTTATTAATCGTCAAGGAAAGCGTTTAAGCGTTCCGTCTTCTATGGATTGAATGTGATTTGTACTGGTTTTAAAACAGCTCTCCCATAAAACGGCATAGAATTTGTAACAGTCCAAGTGGCAGTTGTGCGGTTTCATTTTAGTCGTAGAGATCGAAATTCCAGTATAAGCCAACAAATATCCTGTAATTAAATAAAACAAATTAAGTACTGTATTAGTGGTATGGTATGTGGTGACGGGGATGTTGATGATGCGATGTTTATATAAGACGACGTAATTTGTTTAGGGAATTGTAATTGTAATTGTAAATTGTAGTACTGGTGAATGATGAAACGCATGGCATGTGGGGGATATATTAAGCAGTATGGATTTCTGGTATTAAATTACTAAATTGAATGTTTAAAAGATTTGGCAACGATTTGGCACGGGACGGAGGAAGATAAAATTGAAGAAAGTGGCTTGATACTGTGGTTATAGGAATTGGATCCTTTTTTAAATTTCTGTTGTTTTGAACATGAACATGCCCCCCTCTGCGTTGATGCTTGAAACTGCCTGTGAAGTCTACAATTATAATATGTACTCATTAAAATGTTTCAGTAATGCTCAACTAGCTTACTACGGATGCAACTGGAAGTATTTATATGCATGTTACCCTATTTCTTCTCAAAAATAGATCGATGTGCGATTAAATACATGTACATAATACATGATACATACATATCGTGTAATGCAAGTTTGGATGGTTCATAAACTGCAATTAAATCTTGGGTATAATTGGTAGAAGAGTATTTATTTGGCAGTAAATTGTGCGACATTTGATAGGTTTTTGTGCTAAGACAGTTTAGTTGAGCGTTATTAAGCTTCAGCATTCAGCTAAATTGTAAACTTTCGGGGGTTTTGATTTGGAATTTCAAAGTATAAACAAATTCTGGGATCCGAAGGGAACCTATTCCATCCCCTTTTATACGCGTAATTATAACTAGGGTAAGACGATTTAGAGTCGAGAGGAAGAAGTTGAAAATTTGCTAATAGCGGAAGAGGGATTAGCTACTGCGGTTCGTTTACAACCTTTAGATATATTGGAAAGGGTACTAAGGGAGTATTTTCAGATCCTGTCGTTTGTTGTAGCATCGATGAATATAATTTATATCAGATCAGTTTCTTCTGATCCAAAATGTGTACATAATCCGGTTGAGAGTTAGTTTTCCGCTTGTAGGATAATGATGGGTTGAGTCAGATTCAGAAGCGTCTAGATTTTGGGGGCTTGGTAAATAGGGATTGATAGCTAATGGCTCAAGTTGTTCAAGTTAGGAAAGTCGATGATGATGAGAGAAGGATTATTTTATTAATTAAAATGATACGAGTGTGCTTGTGTGTTGTGTTGAAGTAAACTCGTATTACATTATGTATTATGTTAGAGATATCTGTGTAGTTAATAAGAGATGGATTCACTTCACTCATCACACCCCTTTATTCCTACAGTCGACTCTTCCTTTCTTGAGGTCATTTCGCAAGTGTCAATTTTTTTTTCTGCAGAGCGACTTTCATGCCTTGACTCGACTCTTGTTTTGCTTCTGGCTTATCCTACTATACAAGATTATATTGAAATAAAATAAAAAGGATGTGTTTGTAGTGAATGGATGGATATGATATATGTACCTTATAATATTATGGATAGAATAGGAGAGGGATTCCATGTAGGTTGTAGACTGGTAGGCTTGTAGATCTAGTAGGTAGTTTATCTTGTTGAATTCCCTGAATCATGATCATCATCTCTTCTGCAATTCAGCACTCGAAATCAGGCCTCGATCATCGCATAGTCTTCTTCTGGGCAAATGCATGCAATTTAACGACTCTAATGTGGAGTAATTAATTGATTTCCTGCCATTTGGCCACCTTGCTTTTATTAAAATGTGTCAATCGTCTGCATTCTGTTGGCCAGGGCTACATTTTAGCCTGCCTGAGCTGGTGACCCTAGCTGGTGAGGGGAGGATCAGAATTTAATCTCATATGTCTTTCATCTAGCTTGTGTCAAAGGACTTGACTGTTTAGCCATTCTAACTTTTTTAGCATTCCAAGGAATAAGGCTTTCAAGGAATTCAGCTTATAGTTGGAAACGTTAGCAATCTGCATGCTTTTTGACCATTTTTTGATCCGATTTTAATTACACCTGGGTAGGTAATACAGCACAGACAAGAAATTATTTCGGAATGGAGAGAATTTGTAACCTGAAATTTAGTATTTGAGCCATTATTTGGCTGCCTATTACTAATGATTCCATGTGTGATTTTCAGCTCACAGTGTGGTTTAACTATTCATTTGTATATGAAATCGGCGAAAAATTAGTTTTCATTGATTGGTGCCGATTTCCTTGATATTTCCTACTTCTTGTAGAAAGCTAGAATTGTGTAAACGTACGAGCATTATTTAGAGAAAAATCTAGATTTACATGCCCCGGGATGTCAGTCAACTATTTCCCAATATCCTTTGACTTACGACCTGCAAACCTGGTGAAGATGTGAAAACTATTCATCCTGAAATAAGCTGAGATGAAGATATGTCATGTCATTCATTCCTACTCCAATAATTTGCATATCATCGGGGGGATACAAGCTAATCCGTTGTTTGATTTAAAATTAGCTTCGTGTCACTACGCCGGATTCTTTAATATCAAACTGATGACTCCGTAACTCCGTACCGTAGAAATACTCATCATGAAATGATATCCTTATCTTGTTATTATGAATGCTACTTACGATTGAATGTGTATTTGGGCCTTTAGATTTAATCTTGGTAAATTGTCATAGCCAGCAAGAGAGAGAGAAACGAAATTATATCATTCAGTGTATTTTTTATCTTCCGTCCACCAATTGCGTTACAGGCCTTATGCATTGCATCTGTTTTATTAAGTTTAAAACAATTATGAGGACATGTGACAATCAGTCAGTCAGCCGCAACTTTGTATAATATCCAGTCAAGAAGGCATGCCTTTTTTAATCAGAGTCTGAAGTTGCTTAATGAGATGAATGAGATTCATTTAACCATCCGTCTGTAGGACGAATGATGAGGATGAATGGTCGTAGAAGGATATTTATTTATTCCTACAGCACTTTAGGCCATATATACATTGAATTTTTATTGTGTCCTCTCTGCCTCTGTCTACATTGTAAAAATGTTATAATGTGTCGTATCTTCAATAATGATGGTAAAGGACGTACGTCATTTCCTCTGGAATTTCAACCAGGCCAATAATGAATAGCTCTGTATGGAATGGATGGAGGTTACGCCGGATGTGTTTCCAAATAGTTGATAGAGAGATAGAATCTATTATCATTCCTCAATGCGAATATTGTTCAGGCCTTTTCGTAGATACATTCTTCCTTATGAATGGGCTTGTTCTCCGCTGTCTGGCTAGACGGAATATTAATGTGGAATTAATGCATAGGGTTTTCCAATGCGCTGAATTACAAGGAATGGGAAGATGCTACCTCTGCGGAAGTCAGACCTAGACGACTAGACGTGGAAATAGTATGAGGAGGTTTTGAGGTTAGAAGTCTTCCTTCGTAGACCTAAAGCCGATGGAGGAATATTAAATAAATGGAGAAATAGCAGTTCTTTGAATTCTGTGGAAATTTAAAACATACATTTTACATGATGTGGCTGGGCTATATGCTGATTTTTAACTTTCCATACTGCAATGCCGATCTGCAACTGATGGCTGGAGTCTGAGAAAGTTTTCCAATTTAAGATTCCAAGACGGTATGAAGGGGAATCATGGATGATGGGGGACTATTGAGTTGTTAATCTATGAGGACTCTTGAGGAAAGGGAAATGAGGACGGATTATCCAGATTGGAGACAAATTGACATTCCTAATTCGGATATTTTAAGGCAGCGGATAATATCCTTGTAGACTTGTAGACGTGAGGTTTGAGGGTGGAATGGACTGCTAGGCGTATCCCAGGATTTACGGTACTTACTTAACAACTTTAGTAAAGTTAGTAAGTTAGGTTGGCTACTTTAAAAGTAAGAAATACTAGGATTAGGTATATTATAAAGTGGTTCGGTATTTGGGGATAGGGTTACCGTTCGTACGTATAAGAAACTGGATGGGCTGTTTATGAGGGATGAGGATTAGAAGGAAGACGGATGGGTTGATTGATGTTGTGAATGTAGACCATTAAAGAGTTGGATATTAAGAGTTAAAGAAAGGGTGTGACAGGAGTAATATATAAGAAGTTTTTAAGAAGGGAACTGCTGAGGATATTATCTATAATACTACACACGGCCAGGGCTAGGTGAACGAGAAGAGACTAAGTATAAGAGAATGGAATGTAAGGTGCGTTGGTGGTGGTGGCGACGCTGAATGTTCATTCATAGGCAGGGCGTGTTTCATTCAACAAGAGGTTCGTAAGTGAGTTGGCGTGGTGTCGCTCTGGCGTCCATTCTTGTTGCCGCTGGCTGCTGATCAGAAGAACTCCTTCCCTCGTATACTTTGTATGTGGATGTGTATCAACTATCAACATGAAGTTTATGCTTCGGCAGCAGGTCTTGAGGTTGCAACTCTTTGGAGAGTACGTCCATGTCTGAATTCGACATGGCTGGGAGTACGAATGTTCATGTCTACGCTCTGGAGCAGCCAAGGAGTACAACTTTGTAGAATTAAAGAGGATGATTCTACTACTCTGCTGAAGCTGAAGACGAGGATAAAATAGGCAGGAGAGTAGAGAGGAGAGGTTCGAACGGTAAGAATAGTAGAGGATGGATGCTACTTGGTGCTGAATAGATTGTGACGGAGGTGGTGGTCACCAACTGATTGTTTGAGGCATGAAGGGGGGTGGGGGTTGTTCAGAGTTGTTGAAGTAAGCAGAAGATATTCAAGTCCACAGTCCACTGCTGAAGTGACCCTGTCTAAGAGGTAGTGGGTCCGCTCCTCCAATCCTACCAACAACTCGTCCCCACTCATAGTTATCCTCGTTCATGAGTTTCTTCTTCTTCTTGGATGATAAAGAGGAGTTAGTGGAGGATGAATGATGATTAGCTCTTCTTGTAGACTCTTCTTGTAGGATGGAGAGAGATGAGATTAAGATGGGCCAAGAAAGAATCAGTTCTTGTTAATGTAGAAACCCTTCCCCGGCTGCTGGTATATGGTGGCTGGCAAGAAGATGATGATCATCAACGTAGCCACACCAAACCAAGCAACCCATCTCCCCCATTCAGTCTCAGAGCAGATGCTGAGCCGTTCAGTCGCTACATGAAAAAAAAAATCTTTTCTTCTTCGCCTTCTTCTTGCAAAGACTTTAGAGAGACGACTTCAGTCAGAGAGTAGTTGAGAGGAAGAAGCAGGAGTGGTAGGAATACATACGAAGATATCATCATTCGCCTGAACTTGAGTGGTTCTAACGTATGCAGTCATCCTCGACCGCTCTCGTCAAGACTGTGGAAGCCAGGAATAGGGCTAGAGGGGCTTCAGAGCTACGAAGGAAGGAGCAAGTGAGAAGTTGAGAAATGAGAACTGACTGACTTGATTCAAGTCTTCCAATTTTATTACTCTCTCTGAGACATAGAAGAACATTCTCAATAACATTATTTCCTACACTGCCAAACTGTCCTTGTTTCAGTACGAAGAAGGCTTGTCAATAGGCGGAATTCGTAGAAAAGGATGTGAACGGTGAATATGTGGAATATTATGTGGATTCCCTCCGTCTCTCATCAGCTCCGTGGCATTGTTGTTTGTGTGGCTGGCCGTGTGAGTCTGAAGCACCCTCAGTGATGTGGACAACTGCTGGAGCCAGTGACTTCTTTTGTGGGAGTCCTCAGGTTAGCTTGTCCTTCTTGGATAGTTGTCATGATTCGGTATGACATTTAAGGAACTTTAAGAAAGGAGTTTAGTCGGAACATGACCGGTTGGACATCGTTTCATGCGTTTCATTCCATGCCCTGCATTTGGGTTGGATCTGTATGAAAGAATAATGCTCTCTCGATACCGCGTGTGAATCCGATGGGGACTTTTCGGACTTGCACTTTGGATGTATGCATAATAAAAGGAGAAGACTGAAATAGTTTGTTAGTAGTTCGTACTTTGGTAGTGGCAATTGAAGTAGAAATGAACGTGTAGGGAATAGGGATATAAAGCGATGGAGAGGTAGAGCAGAGGGATGGAGAGATTCATGAGAGAAGAAAAAAATAGAAGTTAGACTTGTGTGTAGTAATGTAGTTCCTGTCCTCTGTACGGTCCTGCCTGCTTTATAACCTAGCCCTAATCTTGTGTTATAAGAGTGCTAGAAGTGGAGGAGATTCATGAGGTTTGCATCAGAGAATCAGAGCTAGTGATAATTCTCATAATGTATGAAATCAAAGTATGCATTCATCAGACTAAAATTTTTGCCTTCTTATGTTTTGCAGATATTAGAGGATGAACAGAAGAAACCAAGACTAAAAATCCGAATGAAGATGTGGAAGGTCAATGATATTGAAAGCCAGCCAGGCGCAAAAAGCACCCTTCTCGTATCCAGCAGAAATCAAGCCATCGCTCTAAAAATGGAAACGTGGGACGTTCTTTTCTAAGTTGAAAGGAGGTGAGACTTGGAATCAAGTTCGTGATGCAGGCTAAAGACTGGACACTGGTTGAAAGTTGAACATTTCTCGATTGTGAGCATCACTCGTACCCATCCAAGTGATCAATGGCCCAAAATCAGAATGGGTTTAATCGCCGTTCCAGCAGCGCCACACGGACGTATCCAGGAACAGCCACTCGTCTCCCTGCGGGAACCCCATTGGTGGGTGGATCCTCCACCACCAGAAGTCCGCCGGGTACCGCTGGAAGCGTACCAACTGTGTTTGTGAGACCGCTGTCTCGCTCACAACTGGCCCCAGTACATGGAGGAGGGATGAGTTCGTCCTCCTTCATGAACGAGTCATCCAGACAGCTACAAACTCCGGCTGCCAGACCGATTTCGTTGGACCAACCCCGACCTGAAACGGAGCGTCATCGAAATCTTTATTTGGGTGCTCCTATTTCACATAACAGTGGTGGTGGTGGTGGTAATGGTGGTGGAGGGAGTGGAGACACTCCTATTAACTGTACCTCTAGCAATAATAGTAAAAGCTATGTGGATTCCAGTGTAACTGCTGCAGAGCAAGTGAGACTCCCTACAAACTCCAGAACTAAGAAGGGCCATAGTGATACTAATAGTCAAGTTGGAGGTGTAGTGACAACACAGCCTACGAAAAGAACATTACTAGAACCGGGGACCTCGGAGGATATTGGGAAAGTTAAGTTAGCGGAATCCTCTATCACATGTCCTTATTGTCGAAAGTGTCGATGTGAGGCATGTGCTACCCCACGTCCACTGCCTTCTCGGTGGATTTGTTCCAAGAGTATTCACTGTGGACCCGAACCTCTTTTGGACTATGTGACATGTCTATGTTGTGTTAAAGCAGTTTTTTACCATTGTGGAAAAGACCATGAACCCGATGGCGGCGTAATGTGTGCAGATAAGCCGTGCTCTTGTGCTCCACATAGAAAATTTTGGCGGTGGGGTTGCATGGCCGCCATGTCCCTTGTGTTTCCTTGCTTGTGTTTGTACTGGCCCTGCAAAGGATGTATTCGTCTGACTGAAAAAGCTTATCAAAGGTATCACAACAATGGATGCACATGCACTACAAGTCGATCCTCTACAACCTTTGGAAACCCTTCCTTGCCATCACGGGGGGATGCTAGTGCAACCGATCAGTCAGAAGACGAAGATCATCGAGGGTCCAATATTTTCAGTCATCCTCCCGTGGTAGCCGCAAGAACAGGATCCAATAAGCTTCTACCGTCGAAATAAGTCATCGATAGAAGTTAAGCCAGGATGGAAGTCAGGCTCGCATGTAAATGTTGCTGCATGAATGGTTGAGACGTCGTATTGGAACTTTGAAAATAAGGATTACAATCAGAAGAAGAATATTAGTTAATTGATTGATTGGAGGATGAACTGCAGCAGCCAGTCAGAACAGCTATTAATTTATGAGCAGATATAGAAAATGAGTGGCTTCTTTACTCTGAAACGGATACGAGTAGATTATATTATTATAAACACATTACTATATATTGTAATCAATATGTCAAGACTGATTATTGATGATGATAATATTTGAAATATTTTCGCGAAGTGAACTGATTTGAGCTAAGAGTTAAGATCTTATATGATACTTTGACGACTTGATTGAAATTCCAAAGAATGGTTAACTAGCCAATACAAATGAATAATTACAACTGCAAAATATTGCTATATTGTCTATTACACTATCAATTATTTCTCAAGTTTTTTTTATGCCTAGACAAGAGAAATTTATCGCAGTCCCTTAATTACAGCAGCTTTGTTAGTGCGTCTCTTCCATAATGCTCAATCATATTATTGTAGCCCTCGTAAGTAGATTTTGATATTTTTATTATGTACATTAGGATTTTAGGATCAAGTTTGGTCACATACAAATCATCCTCAGAAACTATTACGGGCATGGGCGCACATAGCTGGCTACGATTTACGGTTTGATACAATTGGAAATCAATCTAAGATAGGAAACTCTTGCCGGTTGGAGTTGAAACTTATAGGTCGTAATTTCTGTTACTTGTAGTGTCCGTTTATGCATCCTATGACAACTGTCTTATTTCTTTGTTCCAAAAAACACAAAACTCAATGTAACCGTTTTTACTGTATTTAGAATATCATCACCCTATGTGTTGCTGTTCGATAAGGTCCATCAGGAACTAAATGCCTAGTCACAAAATACATAAATTATTCATATAAATATATATTACAAGAAGCCTAATTAATGACACGAGAAATAAAGGTGTACAGAATTGAATGAAATTTATGGACATGTTTCTAATCCTTACTACTCCGTACTACTCACATGTATCATATATCAACTTTTAACGGATCTCTTCTCTCATTAAATAATCACTGCATTCAACGACCACTTTGAATTCGGCATCTGTCTTCCTTATAGTAGAGTTACAACGTTGAAAGTTAAAACGGAAGTTCCTTCGGGTCCAAAAACCAAAGCCGAGTTATTGACAGTAAATTTAAAATGAAGATATTAGGTCCTCACTCGTTATCCTTGTTCTAGGATGCAGCTATCCGGTTCCCATTTTATTCTTTTTTCCAGATGAAGAAGAGATGGACGGGTTTGAAAGCTCGAAAAGTTTCTCGTCTAAAAATCTGTAACACGGAAACTACATGGGGATGGAAGGATAAGGAAGGATGATGATGAGGGATCTGAGAACGAAGTTATTTAGCCATATGGCAATCATGATGATAGAACGGGTCTCTTCTTCTTGTCTGTTTTTATACATCTTAGTTTAGCAGTACATACATGCATAGATATTACGTCTGGAAGTCTATTTCACATATGCCTGCCTGCATAAAATAAAATCCTATCCAATGCATCATGTTCTTTTTCGGGGATATCGAAAAAAGAAGATGTACACGGAACAGGCCATGAAGGGTGCTTCCAGCTAGCTCCTAGATTCGTTTATAATGCAGTCTTTTACAGTCCCAGGTTTATAGACTGAGTCAGCCATATGTAAAATAAAAGGGTCTACCCGGTCGTCGTAGGTGTGTGCGAACACATGAATAAGAGCATCTTAAATAGTTATAAGAAGATGTGGTGGTGGTGAGGATGAAGAAGGGACAAGGACATGCAGGCCTACAGCTTTTACCAAACCATGTAACAAGCAACGTCTTGCTTGTCACTCCGATCTTCTGGGGTCTTTCAGTTCAGCATTGCATAGTCAGAATTACATCCCTGACAAAAAAACGGATCCGTTGTCATGCTGTTACTCACTACGTTTCGTCTCGGTTGTATTACATACTTGTTATTATTAAGGCTCTACGTCTATTTCCCTATGTACTCCTGGATAGAATCTAGAATCATACAAATAAGCGTCTATACGCTCCCAGAAAAAGCAACAGACTACCTCCTCAGATTTTTTCTCATCTCGGTTATAGTGTTTGGGGAAACACATGCTCTCACTTCCGGTACTATTTTGTTTTTCAGGTTCATTTTGGTCTCATTCACCCACCACCACTGTTACAGTGATTTCTGGCCAGCACCAGCATGGCATCGATTCCTATTCATCCAGCTTATCCTGTAGTAGGGGTTAAATTGGGAACGTTTACCTGAAATCTGAACCCCATACCTGCAGCTACAACCTTTTCCTCTATTTTTCATTATCCGTTCATTCACTATCCGTCCGGAATCTTGACATTGACTGTGAATGTAATCTTAGCATGCCAGGAAAGGTAGCCTTATTATTTTGCAGTTTGATATAGGTATGTGATTTCTAATTTCTGAACCAAAATCCACGGAATTCCGTTGAAGAGTTGGAAAATTTGGCAAGATAAGGATTGTATACGGTTCGGTTCGGAATTAGTATGAGTTGCAGTCGTGATCATAGTAGACTTCCAACCTATACAACATACAATTTCCCCATATAATTGCAATGTAAAAGTGGATCAGGATGTTCCTTTTAAAATATTATTATGGGAAGCGTTCTTTCATACACATTACAGTTTACCCGTCTTAAATAGGCAGATGGTATAAGAATCCTATGAAGATCATAATAATTTGAGAAGGGATGCTACAACATTGTTCAAGATGTTGGGCTTGGATATAATCATATACTGGAAAGGTTTCAAGAGCCGAGGAAGACCGTAAAAGCTAAATGAAATTGTTTATTTGTCCTCTTCCTTCCTGCACTACTACTTCCCCGTATGAAGCCCTTCTAAATAAGTTTCTCGGTTCTGAGAGAGCTCTGACAAAGTACTAGATTGGATATGGACCATCATGGATATGAAATGTAAAGAGAAACCCAAGGAGCAATGTCGGAAGACGGTATCGGTATGTTTGGACAGAAAATACGTTGGCAATGGGCCGGTGGATGGTATATAATGCAAGGAAAGGACGCTATTGACGCTCATACGAATCATTATGTATGGTACCGCACGGTTGACTTGTAGAGATTCAGCGGATTTGAGGATTTGGAAAGCAGACGGCGAAAAAGGTACAACAAGTGTGTCCAAGTAACCCAAGGGCCAGCAACCCAAGTCCATTTCCATCAATTACTCATTCATTGTCAAATGAATGGGAAAATCTCTTTTTTCAGGACCCCGTCATCCTCCAAACTCTCGAAAGAGGTTGAAGGACTGAACCACAACTGGAGGATATTGAAAGTCTTAAGTTCGTCAGAAGAGTCAGCTGACTTAAATCTCCAAAGGAAGATGACGAAGGGAAATAGATCTCTGAAGAAGATGAAGAAGGAAGAAGGGAACCTTGTTATTATTATGTTTTGCTTCTTATTATTTTGTCCGTCTCAAAAAGGATGGTCTGTTTAGCTTGTAGAACTTGTACAGAACTGTGGAAGAAGTAAGTGGATGGCATATACGTATTATAGTTTGTAGTTATTGCTTTTCCAGTTCCTATACTAATGTGCTTCCATCAACGAAGAAGGAGGAGGTGGCTGTCTATTTCTTCTGGCAACTTTTCTTCCAAGATCTCTTCAGGGGGCTCCTTGGGCTTAAACTTCTTCTGATTCTGAGACTTACTTATAAGGCAAGGGCCCACTGTTCCTTCGAATGAAAAAGTTCTTACAAGTAGTGACAGCTGCAAACTCTAAGAACTCGCCCTTTTTTCCTATTCTCGTATTCTCGTATTATTATCTTTTTGTTATAACATTCTACTCAAATTGTTGCCAGGGTACCGGACGACCTTTGCTGCCGGATGACTTGCTAATACTCTACGTCCAGGCTTAAGTCTTTTACACCTTCTACCTATGATCCTAGACGATGTAGTCGATAGTTAGTCGTATGCATTCAAGGATATCTAAAGACCTTTCTTTCTTGATTTCTCGTCGCTCTGGTCATTCCACATCTTCCCTCAGGTTCGAAGTCTTCTAAGGTTCTTAAGACTCGTCTTTCTAAATACGCCTTCCATACACATTTATACAAACAAGGATTGCATCCTGCTGGCTGCAATATCCCATTGCAGCACTTTTCCTACTTTCCGTCTAACACATGGAAACTTTAAATGAAATTTTGAAAAATAGTTTGAAATATTAATATTTTAATAGGTATGGTACCAGGATACAACCAAAACGACCGACAAGTACATGGACGTATGGACACTTCAACCGTAGTACATAAAGCAACATATCCGCCCTCGTCCAATTGTTATTTCCAATTATATCCAATTAAACTAAAAGACTAAACACTCCTTTGCCGTCCAACATGATTCTTTCCTGCATCTTATCTTCATCCATATTATATTTGTTTATGATTGTGTCACATATACATACAAAGCTCAATGCAATGTCCCAGTCATATTTGTATCATTCATTCTCCCCGTTCTACTCGTAAAAGGGACTATATTTTAGGTGTTGAATCAGCGTCCCTCACACCCAACCCAATGATACAATATCAAATCAGCAATAATTTAAACGAAAGGCGATGATTGTTGCAAAAATGATAACAAGACTCAACTAACAAGCAACAAACAGGCAACAAACACAAAATCAAGGCATTCGAATTATTAGGTTATTTCTGCATTTCTGGGGCTTTGTATTCTGTTTCCAGTTTACATCCAAGCCTAAGATCAGATGAAGCTTTTGCGTACAGAAGAATACGAGGAACTGAACTGAAATTATGAGAACCTACAATTTTTTGGATACTTTCTACTAGGTATATATTTGAAGACTTGAATAGTGAATGGAAAGGAATGAAAATATGGACGAGATTCTTCTGATACCATCTTAGAAAAGGAAGGGAAAATCGTTGACTTTTAGAATTTAATGAATGAAGATGTGCTTCTTGGGGTGTAGGTGTGAGGATTTTGGATGGAAGCGTAGAGGAAGTGATCATCAGCATCATAGATAAGTTGGACGAGTATATCGTTAAGTATTCTTCAGCTTACCTACATACATACAAAGCTAGTGACGAACTTTTTAGAAGAAGCTAGAGCTTCCACGAAGGTTGGATTGTAAGGAGGAGAGGAAACGGAAGATGTAATGGATGTACATTATACATACATTGTATAGAATGAGAAGTAAATAGAAAATGGTGTCCCGAAGGAAACTTGCCAAGAGTCTTGAACTATTTTTATGAACTTGGGTTTAGAATGGCTAGCTACAAGTCTTGCTTGCTTGATTTCAGCTTCAGGAGTTAGTTATATTATATAAGATTCCGAAGTAAGTATTTCAACCATAAGACTTCATCCTTATAATGTCTAGCTTCATTCATATTTTTCACCAACATTTCTATTATGCATTAGAAGGGAAGAAAAAAAAACATCACTCATGCAGAATCATGAAGATATTTCTGTAACATTTCATTCTTAGAAAGTTTTTTTTCTTCAATCCTGTGTAGAAAGGCAGTATGTTTTCGGTCTTTGGTTAATAAAGGCGTTCATGATTTTATGAATGGATCCTGTAAGTTGTACGGATATGGACGGATGTACATGTAGGATAGGGAAAAATAATCTTATTTGTTCTGGGAAGACTGTGAACTGATTTATTCTCATGTCACGTTTTCCGTTTAGCAGGGTCGAATTTTATTTAGTCTTCTTGATTATAGCTTCTAGAGGGCAAGTAATATTCATTGACATTTTACTGCTTTTCGTGGGAGGAAGATGAGAAGGCATAATTTATTGTTGGCATCATTCTGCTTCAATCCCTTCTTACATTATGAAATGTAATAGTCATGGCTCGTTGTCACGTCCAAGGTCCAACATCCGGGAGACTTAGTAAGTATAGTCAACTATTTGGAGAAAGGTATGAGAGGAGTTTAATCTGGGATCAGGATAGTCAGTATGGAATTGAAAGATACTACTTATTTGAAGGAGACAGTTTATTGAAATTTAAAAATATTTGTGTAATGTTTTTTTTCTCAGATTACCGTTTGGACGGATTGAGTAATTAACATTTTAATGGTTAAATAATTTCAATTGGAGTTCTAATACATTACGGAAAATGCAAACACTTTGTACGATAATTGTTGTTGCGTTCAAGCACACTTGATTTATGCTGTATGCATCAATTACTCATTTTATAATTTCCTCAAGTTCCAGAGCCAGATTCAGCAAATCTCATGAGACCAAAAAAAATCGATTGGGAATATAAAATGATGATAATAATGAAGTAACGAATTAAACCATAATATGAATTTTGGTCTCTCGATTCTGGTACGAGGGTAGGTACCAGATATGATGGTGTGTCATCCAGTGCTTCTGACCTTGACCCGTACTTCCCAGTACTCGTTGAGACGAATGTATGCATTTTAATTCTCAAAGAACCAGCCGTCACAATGGCAAATACCTTTCTGACAAATAATAAATTGGCATCTTTTCCATATTCTATTCCTTACTAAAAATTGTTTCATCTTGTGCAAAAAATATAATGACTTCCCAATGAATTCACTCTGTAATGAATTACTTGTGATAGATTTTTTACGTTTTGATTATGATATTCCTCCGACACAAACATTCTAGCCCCCACTAAAATCTTACCTTTGGACGAGAATTCGCCAAACGAACCGTTTTATTTGCCACTATGACCCTGTAACATTTCAGAGAGAAGATTACGAAGGTGAGGCAAGTTGTTATCTAGTTGATTAAGAAAAGAGGGATCATCAGAAAACAAGTCTCGCGTCTCGACATCTCCGTACCATGTTATGATTATATATAATATGTACATACTATATACATAGTTGTATGTATTCTTATTGTTTTCTTCACTTGTCTGGCTGTCTCTCTACATGCATAATAGAATCTATATTCCTGATTTACAAATGAAAAACTGTTCAGCAGCAGATAAATAGCTGTTGTATACGTAAGAACGGAGTAATAAGCCATAAAAGCCAGAGGAGAGCATTACTTTACTACAGATTACGTAGTGTAGCGTATAGCCTTTATTAACTTTATTTATCAGAGGTTAGAGCTCTTAACCATAGTTCTGCTAGTAGTGAGAAGTAATACATACGAGTGTTTGAACAAGATCATAGTTATTAAAAGGATGAATAGAGAGCAAGCATCATGAACACTGTACAGGGTACTTATATAAATATATATGCCAAAGTTGAAATACTTTATTTAGCACTTTGTTTTGTAGGTAAGTAGCATAGGTCCTTAAGCATGAAGCAAATCCCTGTGGATAAAATCAAAACAAAAACAAAACCGAAAACGCTTAAAATTAAAACTAGGTAATGTGCGCAAGCGCGACACGTCAGGATACCCCTGCCCGATTCTACTTACGTCAGACATGACGTCAGAGGGTATCCCCATGGGGAAATCCCTGGGGACTGCGGTATATTTACGAATCCAAATAAGTTATGGCGTATCCATTAACGGTACACATCCACTTTCCCTTAGTGACCCTTAGAAACGACGGTTTCAAAAATCCCTGTGGGTCGGCTATGACGAATTTCGAAAAAGTGGCAACGTCACGTTGTAGCCATACCTTTGTTCTACATTTTAAGCATACGTATGGATTTTTCGGCTTGGCCATTCTGGAGTTCTCATCCTTTTAAGACTAACTTTTAAAACTAACTTTTAAGGGTCACTAAGGGAAAGTGAATGAGCACCCTTAAATCTGTTAATTGTATTGGGTATTTCGAGTATGTTGTAAAATAATATTAGCGTTGACCGACTATAATTCCCTCTTTTAAGTTAAGGTCATTTAAATAATGTTTAGTCACTTGTCCCGTTGTATTGTATTGTCAATTTGGAGTCGTGGATCGTCCACCGCTCCTAATTAACTGATTTCCAAAGTAGGAATGCTTCTTGACGTAAGCCCTTGGGATCAATCGATTACCAAATTATGCATAGCGTAGAGAGTGCATCGATTGGTGGGTGTCATTGCTGCCATGCCTGACTACAATCCTTTCTAACGCACCCTGTAGATACTAGACGAGCAACAATGGAACTTTAACAGCCTACCTGCGTAGAAAGCTTAATTGGCGAAGGAGTGTTTTTGTGCGAAAAGAGGTGTTGTGTAGTGGGCCAGAACGGCGCCACAACCCGTATGAGCCGATGAAAACTTACTTGATCGTCCTTATACTGATGAAGAGAGAAGTACAAAAAAACTATTTCATATGGGTGTGACAACTCGTCTACTACAACATAACAACATTATAGACAAAGTATACTAAAAAAAATCCTGCTTTCACATCTAATTACTACAGCCCAAAATCAAAGTCGTTGATGAATTAGGAATCAAGTCTCATGTCATGTCATCTCATTGTATAGCAAGTGGGGAGATCCTTTGCTTCCGTTAGAACATTGCACTATATGCACTACTACTGATCTGAATGAAGGTTAGTAACTAGTCCTGAATCCTGATGATCATGATTCATAAACAGGTGGTACTGTGGTACTCTAAAAAACACCCACTCAAATAAACCTTTGGTTTCAAAGCAGAAGGCTTGATGAAGGGATAGGCTTTAAAATTCTACCTACCCTTCCAAAAAATAACATTGTTACAAGTTCCAAGCCACCTGAATTGCCTATAAGGGGACATGATCATTTTCATAAGCTATAAGCTCGCCGACAAGAAGTTTGACGTGAGTGAATTTAAAAATATGAAAATTCTTGTAACTCATGCAACTTATTTAATCCTTATCTTTGTGGCATGTACGTAGTTTGAAATTGTATGCATTTGAATATGTATGATCTTTCCAGGCAAGTTATTCCATGTGTTTATTAAGACTAAGTAAATATCCAACTGACTTAATAAACAAATCAGGGGGTGGGGCTGCTTTAACGTTTATCTATGAATTGCCAAAATCATCAGGGACCACCAAGTCAACCACATTGACTGGAAGTAATAATTCTAATAATACATACATCTGTCACTGCAAGTTTGTGATACATCAACTATGACCTATCCATCTACCCACAGGGGATGATTAGGATTCATAAGGTAAAATATAGGTAGTAGGCCAAGTCCTATTTGATATGTGGGCAACAGATAGTTTCATAATATCGACGAGCTCCTAAACATAATGTTATCTCACCTCCTTCGTTTATCCATTCTGTAGCCACTATATGTACTGAATTGCCTCCAGGCTTCATGCATAGAGACTGCTTTACAATAACATTGGAGTATGAGGCCAAAATTTGTTTTTTACACTCGGTTACTGTATTATAGTATTATTTCTGTTATTATACATTCGGATTTGTAGGATCTTCCAGCGGGTAATACTAAAAGCCCGCAAGAAGTTGTCGGTGGTCAGCAGATAAATTATTTATGGAACCTTCTTCCATCCAATGCAATCCCTTTATTAGCTCGTCAACTTAAATAGGATGGAGAGCTCATGATCCGGGCTGTTTGTCTTGGTAGCAAAATCTCATTTACTTCAAAAATGTATTGTTGATATGCAAATGAAGACGTTTGGGAATCCACACTTACTTTTGCTACTACGACAACTTTTAGGATTTTCAAAATGTCCCATTACGATTATAAAATGCACACTGTTGATCATTTATGAATTTTTCTATCACCGTGGTATTTGTTAGTATACACTCCTACAATCTTCATAAAAAAGTCGACCAACATCAATTTGGACATATGATACACCATTTTGACCAA
>JAQFZA010000277.1:0-31236 GCA_034695115.1 Desoria olivacea
AGGGGACGGGGGGAAGCACGTTAATTCTAATAAAAACCCTCTTTTCAACCCGTGTCGGGTTGAGTGGGCCGCTAGTTAATAATAATATTCATTGTCAATTTTGAACGGTTTGGAAATTTGAACTTTTTTGAACTTTAAACTGGTTTGAATTTTGAACTTCAGAATTTTGAAACTTTCATCTTCCTAAATCGTATGTAATAGTGAGGATATTAAATTCTGCATTTCCTGAAAGATCAGAGTGAAAGACGGAGTTTACAATAATTAATATTCAACGGGATGGCAACAACTACAGGGAAAGTTATTCATTACAAGAAAACAATCTGTTCTCCGGAACTCTTTGTAAGATTTGATAGCTAACCATATCCCCCAGAGAATGATAGTTTAATTATAATGAAAATACTTTGCAATTACTTCCTGTCCTAACTATAAGTTATCAGAGATACTTGGATGGATGACTTGGAATGGAATGAAATGGTTCAAAGTCCATAGCTGTACACACCTACGAGTGGCTGATCATGTATCAAAAGCATATGTGTCGTAGTACTCGTAGTGTAGTGTACCGATGTAGAAATCGGTGTCGGAGGGGATGCCCGTACACACTGGTGTACAAGGAACGTCTTATCCTTATCCACTACCTTTTATCTTATAATTTAAGAAAATCATTTGAAGAAATTGAGCCTTGCAGTGTCGTATTTCATGATTTTGATGTGATTTTGAATTGTGTTGACAATTTGATGTGATTGACAATAAAGCTGAAACCAAACCAAAACCAAACCAATTTTGGACATTTTGAAAGAAATTAAATAATTGTATCAGTTAATCTTTTTGTAAAACTCGTTCGTCTTGAAAAGTTTACAAAAACAATTGGAGATACATACACGAAACATGTAATTTTCCGTACACTACGACAGATGTGCATGAATCCTGATGTTGCATTGATAAGACGGAAGGATCCCTGGAGGAAAATAGGAAAGGAAGACAAGGCTTCTCCTGCATGGGAATTGACGGCTAATCTTACAACTTTGAGGAAAAGTTTCTTAACTACACTTAATTAAACACAACTAATTACTCTTCAATTTCAGCTCATCAATTTTTGGAAAGTTCTGGAAATTCTAATGTTTGAGACACACGTTACGAACAGAGCTTAATTTGTTAGGATGTGTAATCTTTTATCATTATTTGTCCATAAGAGAACGTCGTGGTTACTTAAACGAGAATATGTATGTGTTTTACAGGCCACTTATTGTTGGTAATTCCTCATTCTACGGAAACCCTCAACCAACGAACTCATTAGGCATTGTCTTAGAGCAGTCTCGCATCTTCATAGAAATGTGTACTATAGTAGGGTCCTATATAATGAACCCGATAAAATACTGAAACTCCCCGATATTTTAATTAAAACCTGCAATTAATGAATCCTCCCGAACGGCGTACTGAAACATGTCCGATATAATCCTGAGTTCCAAGTCCGTTGCAATTTCGTTCAAATTGGTGAAAACCGTAAACAAAATAGGCCAGATAAAGCCAAAAAAGCATTGATAGTCCAAAAGGTATTACTTTTTTATGTTTCATGATGGACTGGATTTAATTTGGTTTGGATTTATATTTCAGTATGGTTTGTTTGTTAAATAATGTTCAATTTTGACAATTGCTCTGGCTAAATTCTTTTAATAAACGTGACTGCTTTCTTGTAATTTGATATTTTGTCTTATTTGTATTTTTCAATCAAAGTTCATGATCATCTGACGAATTTCAGTATGCCGTTCGGGCAAATTAAGTAATTGTGGGTTTTAATGAAAATATCGGGGAGTTTCAGTATTTCACAGGGTCCATTACAGTTATCTCCATACTATGTATATACCAATTAGGATACGAATTAGGGTACACTCGAGGTTTAACATCCGATTCAGTAGTTGCTTGGCTTGATTTTCATTTCAGTGTCAGTTAATTTTTATTTTAGAATAATAATTAATTAAATCAAAAGTCTCACTATTTAATATTTTATTTTCAACGCAAACCTTTGCTAGAAATGCTGCAACAAATAGGATTGTTGGATATTGAAATATTTTGAGCGTCTCTGTGGTCTAGTTAGTTATGTGCGCCCTGTCAATATAATCCAGATCTCAGGCTAATGATGTTCCTTAGTAGACTTTCCTTCAGGATTAGGACAAAAGAGATTCGTGTGCGGAATTTACTTGGTCGGATTAAACTTTCGTACAGTTTTTTAAAATGTATCATATTCCTTGATTAATGACTCTGATCAATAATTACAATCCCCTAAAATTAATGGAGAAATACCTGTTCAAGAGTTTGAAAATCCTCCCTGTCAGACTATGGAGCTCATAAAATTCGTAGCGTAAATAATCCCCTCAACAGCAATAATCCCCTCCTCCGTCAAGTGTATTAAACATCTACAAATATTTGGGAAGAGGCAAAGGGGGCCATAAATCTGTACAACTCACCCGATAAGCAATCCATTCGATGACCTTCTTCTTCTCCAGGAACTCAAAGTCATCCTCCGTCGGATCTTCAGGAAATACACAAGCGGACTCATCCGAACTGCAACAGATTTAAAGTAAACATTACAATTAGAGAATGACTTCCAGTACATACCGGTAAGGATATTTAGCCTCATGTCCCTCATAATGGGCAATTACAGATTATACAAGCACATAGGTGCATAATGATATATATTAAGGTCGTATGTGCAATTCCAGTAGGTACAACCTAAAGACTTTAAGCCTGGACTAGTCAAGGGGGTTTCATATTAGTACTGGAAGTAGGGGAGTCATTTTGATTCTACTTTTCCTTCTCTGAGAATAAGGTAATGATTAATTCAGCCACCCCACCCACATCTTCCACTTCATCACATCCAGTTGATAAGGTTCAGGTGGGGAAAGTATTTATATAGTTCCTGTATCCCATTCCTGAACTTGACGAATGGACACTCCTCGTATAGCTAAACGTTACAAGAATTGAAAATGTTTCCAAGTCCCTGGACATCCGCAAGTCCTTAATTTTCTTGCGATACAACCGGTCAAACAAAATAAATCATAAATATGAACCCGCACCCAGTCTAAATCTAATTCGGAAGTTAGAAGAATTTCCACAGGACGGTTTTGAAATCTCAAGTCGCTTACGGTGAGCTTGGGACCAAGTGACCTATTCATGGCATTCGTAAAATCTTTTTCCTTAGTGTGGAAACAGGGTTAATTTAGAGGATGATTTGGGGGTCCTCAACAGTCGGATTTAACTTATTCTGAGTTTAATAGGATTCACAGAAAAGTAGTCATGTTTTAATCAGACTGGAAAACTGTATTCATTCCAGAGGGGTTGGTTGGTCAGGATATTCAGAGTTTGACAATTGTCCAACACGTCCAAGATAATTTGATGATGATGTTGTAAGATGGCTTTGTAAAAAAGATATCCCTCTTATTTACCATTCCTTGTATGTACTTTGTATTTCAGAAGCTCATTCCCTTAACCATACAAAAGTGGCAACTTCCAAGGACTTATACAAATGTATTGTATGTCTCTCCTCCACTAAGGGATAACTTAGCTTGGCTTACTTACTTCCCTTTAGAAATACAAGGCAGACAGCAGAAAAAAAATAATTCAGATACAGCCGTTGGATTAAGTAAATTTGATTTGAAATACAAATCCTTCAGCGGTTTCAAGTTCCAGCCCAGGCTTCCAAAGAGATTCTCAAGAGTGTAAGAATCAGCCAGTATGGACTTGTTGGGCAACTAACTGCACTCTGCCTCTATTTTTCATCTTGGCTGAGCAAACATAAAAGTCCCGTTGTTTTCTTAACACTTTTTCAGTCGGGATTCAAGAGTGGAGGGGGCAGACATTGAAGTGTAAGGGCCTATATACTGTCGTATTTCCCATTTAATTGCCCACGCAAATTCAGGCCTTGAAAAACTACACCGAAGTAACCATAGTTCAAACTTTCCTTGGCAAAACATAAACATGAAACCTAAAAGCTGATGGAAAAGATCCAAGCTGTTTTTATTAAAACTTCAAAGTAAATACATTCAAGGTCAAAAATGCATGAAAATAATCTCTGTATTCAGAATCTCAGTTCAAAATGTAATTTCTTTTGAGATTGCATGAATGAAGAAGAGATGTTTTGATTAAGAATATTAAGTTACGGGATTGCCCACTGAAATGTGAGTTTGAAAAAGTAAATGCCCTTTCAATCGGGAAATACTAAAGTGATTCATCCAATCCACTTTTTTACTTCCTCCTCCATCTCCCTTTAAACCTTCAAGATCTAAGAGACCAGTTTCTGATCTCCACAAAGGAACTGTAATAATGGAACAAGTAAATAAATGCCTATAAGTTGTCCATGAATAAAAAAACCTTGGAGCTTTGAACGATTTGTGAGCGTCAAGGAAATGGAATCGGCTTAAGGAAGATTAAGCCACGACACACAGTTATGCACTTCCATCCAATCTTTATCTTGTCCAATTATAAACTCCCGTAGCAACAAAGCTAACCTGTATGAAATAACACTTGGGGGATTTGATTTTGGGAAATGACCACCACCATCCCAAACAAGAGAAAGCTGAATGGAGAAAAGGATTTCCTTACAATTCCACCCGAAAACATAGAAATGGACGAAGGAGGAAATCTAATGGAAAGGCCTAAAATAGTTTCTCCAATTAGGAATTCCAAGACGGGATTTCGTTTGACGTGGACGCTGGCCATCCTAAAATGGTTGGCTAGGTGAGGCTGGTGTCGAAAGACGGACATTCACTCAATAATCATGGATGAATAGTGCAACTTTTACTAACTATTTTTTAAATCTCAAAACCATCATTTCTGACCAACTTTTTTTTATCCTTTGAAGCAAGGTTACGTAAAACCCGGCACAGAGCTGTTTTCAGTTGTTTTAAACAGTGGGGTTACCCATTAAAACCCATTAAAACACATTAAAACGCAGCGAAATTCAATAAAACCCAGTGGTTTTACCCAATGGGTTAAACCACTAGCGTAACCCTGTTTTAAAGTTCTAATAATCATTTCTGCAGTTACCTTTACCTTCATTTATTTATCTCATAGAAATGATACCCTTGCAACGGAAGGTAGATTACATCACGGGAAAGAAACGTATAATATAGACTGATGATAGTAAAACATACATCGAATAAAGTAGAAGAAATAGTCAAGTAAGTCAGTAAGAAGAAACCCGGACTGCTGACACGCTTCTAATTCAAGCTCATCATTCTTTATTGTTTACAACAGTTCAACTCCATCCTTGAAAACCAGAGCTGATTTACACAGACCTCAACATCATATCCCGATCCCAAGTAAAGAGTCCAAAAACTTCCCCTAAAACTCATTACGTGTTAAAATATCCTACAATTTTTTTTTTAGCTTTTACAGTCAATGCGAAATTTGTAATTAGAGAATTATGTTACAGCCCTTCAGTCAGAAGGAAGAGTGCCGATGTCAAAAAATGCCAGTACTGCCTGAAACGGTGCTGTCGTCATTTAATATCTCTCAACTCTCAGACTCTCATTTTGAGAGGTGGATGTGATAGACATAAAGGATTTAACGCCTTGCTTCATACTTTGCCTAGTTCTTCCTATCATCTTGAATTCATCAGACCGTCCTGCTTCCACATCAAATTATCCTTAGGAAACCACCGACATCCTCTGTATTACAATGAAAAACAGATTCTAGAAACTGAGAACTTGTTGTTCTGGCAAAAATCAAGGTCTTTGTAACCTGAAGAAGGCTTCCTCTCTAGAAACAAAAACGCCATGCAACGTACCACCTAATACATTATCATTCGACCTTGTATCCCGCATCAATGCATATTCGATTAAGGAGGCTCAACCATACCGATTCTCCAGCTTCTCTCCACTTTCATCAAGTCCGACGAGGAACATATTTTCATTTCAAGGTTCTTCAAAAATAAAAGCCAGATAGATATTTCCCCACCTTCTGGTAACCACAAACGCCTCGTCTCAACTTTCATCTTCAAACGCAGAGTTGGAAATGTCAAAAGTAAAAAAAAATGTCTAAAAAATTTAGCCAAAAGCCACGGAAGAATCGCTTCTTAATAGAAGGACATGTACATGAATGTTTTATTTCATCTCTTTCACGTAGATTATACTAAAGAGGAGTGCTTCCCGACTGGGAATACAATGCAAAATTTGATTAATCATTTCAATGTGATTACAAATACATGTCACACGATGCCATATTCCGTAGCATGGATATTACAGCATATCAAAACATTGAATAAGACACAATAGCTAAGCCCTATACTAAATTTGGTTTTCGCGATAACTAATCCCTATACTAAATTTGGGTTTTGCAATAAATAAGCCCTATACTAAACTTGGTTTTCGCGATAACTAAGCCCTATATCCTCGCGGTTGCCACTCACTCCTCACTCTCAACCGGAAATCTCTACTTTGATTGATTGCTTTTCTTTATTGTCTTTCCTGTTTCCATTAAAACAATTTTTAGTAGACGGTGTCAATCCGTTAAATTGTTTAAAGTCCATCATCGAACCTCTATAGGCCCACCCTAGATATTAGTTATTAGATGAGCAATGAGCAATAATACAAATCATTGATTAATTCATCTTACAAATTCATCGTTCCTTTTCATGATTAATCCATGTTTTGGCCAATTCTTTAAACTTTACATACCCTATAGCTTTGATAACCCATTCTTTGGTAAGGTTCCATAATTGGTTTTGCCTATAATTTACAGATTTTCTGAATGACCCGGAGTTGAAAGATACATTGTTTACAAGTGGGATAGTATACGAAACAGTTCGTTCAGAGAAATTGCGACTCTTTTTTAATCTAAAAATCAGTCCTCCCATTTATTGAAAGGGACCGTAATTTCCTTACTATGGAATATGGCATCGTCTGACATATGTTTTTGTAATCCCATTGAAATGATAAATCGGATTGTGCAAAAAAAAATTGAAAACTTTGTGTTACCATTCGGGAAGCACTCTTCTTAAGAGAGATTGATGGAGCTAGATTTCTAATATCCTACGGATGGAGGCTCAGATCCAAACCGACTTTGAACTATATTAAAAAATCGTAATTCAGACCCATCCTACTATATAATTGAGAAAGTTCCTCCTGAATCTAAAGTGTGGTTCAGGATTTGAGAACTGACGGTTCAAGGTTAAGGAGGTCATTAATATCATCTTGCAAGATAGGTTAGAGGGAATATTTGCAGGCTATTCTGAATAGGTTCATTCTTTAATTGGTTTCGTGTTTGAATACAGTGCGGTAGGAACAGCTTTGTTCGTGTGCGTGCATTATTTTGGTTCGTCCATTGAACACTTGTACGTTGGGTGGGGAATAGCGAGAAATAATAAAAACTTGCCACAGTCTAAAACCTAATTACATAACCATTTCGTGTTAACATTTCATGAGTTAATATCGAAAAGGTGAATAACTTTTTTAATTAGGTTTCCCAACTTATGTTCACAACATTTTGTAAAAAAACAGTGGCAGTGGAAGAATGGCAGTGGACTACAGTCTTCTTTTCACTGCATTCCTCATGGTAGAAACCATTGGACTTGAGTTAGCCTACATGGGACGACTTGGTGCACAACATTTTCATGCCACTAAAGAGAAGTGAAGGACCTAATACATAGTACCAAACGGTAAATAGACCAGTAACCGGATGTCCCGCAAAGCCGGTCACAACTTATACGCAAATTGAAGTGTATCTGTATTTGAGGAAGGACATAGTTCAATTAGAAACCCATAGGGTCCAATGTTAAAGAAAAGTTCACTTTGTAATCTTATTGCAAGTTTAGAACAATATTATTTCCATCATTCTCCTATCGGGTAGAAACCTTCAAAGGGTAAGTAGAATCTTAACTAACACAAACCGTGGTTAAACCAGGGTTACGTAAAACCCGGCCCGGACCTGTATTCCAAGATCGGTAGGTTCTATCTGTTTTTTGCCAAACCCAAAATCACAATGAGAGTGGCTCTATAAATTCTGCGGTGTGTGTCAAAAGGGACGTAAAAACCCGAGTGGTTAAAACCACAGCGTAAGCCTAGTTTTAGTTACTGCTTAACAGTATACAAATAATTCTGGGTATTTACAACTATGCTGAGCTTCTACAATAGGCCACGTCCTAACGGTCTCCGGAGAGGATTCACCAGAACCAGAAGCAGATTCAAACAGACATTAGCTGACAGTTGGCCGAAAGGGTTTAGCTTGGCAAAGAACCTGAAAACCCTAGGCATTTGTCCATGTCAAATCTCAACGTCTGTTTGTATGACAGGATGCCAAGAGATTTGAGGATGAAAAGGTTGGCTTAAGGCTGTGAAGATAAGTCAAAATCCCTTCCACCCGATTGACATGGATTTGAATTCACGGAGAAGGATGGAGTTTGACCTCTACATAGCCCTGCAGGATAAAGAATCGGAGTAGCAAGATAATGGCCATCCGTCCTCAATACAACATCCTCCTTAACTAAATACGAGAATAGGATGACGCACTTCGGTACGCACATCTGGGTCAAGGGTTCAGTAGTTCATTCCTCCGTCCCTCTGCCCTAATTGTCATGTAAACAAAGGCAGGGAATGGCATTGTACAGACCAATGACCCAAGTAACCCCTGGCAGGTCTAGGATGTTTTTTGGAATAGGTTCCTAGTGATGTGGGCATATTTTTTACACTGCCAGGAAGGGTTCACAGAGTTCTTGGGAATTGTGACAAGTTTCTGTCTCTGGAAAAGTGGGCTGGTGAATGGGGGAGATAATTTTGTCTGAGTAATGCCCGGATAAGAATGATACGACCCGGACAAGGAAGAATTATATTCCGCCATTCTCCCATGTTTTTCAGACTTTCTTTTGTCCCGGAAAGTTTCTGGAGATGAATCTATGTGGAATGAATACATATATGTGAAGATGCAGTAGGGGTTGAGGAAGTGATGTAATAATAATAATATGAGGCCACCACCACCACCAAGACCTCCGAAGGTACAGTCGTCTATATTCTTATACTGCGGAGGGAGTTCAAGTCTGCCGTAATCCGACGACGACCTCCTACTTCGCTTGATGGAATCCACGTGCCGCATTCCTTCTCTTAAATATTTCTCCACACTTATTCCGAATTCTCTCTCTACGCACCAATAAACCTCCGTACTAAGTTAGGCAGCCTTCTTCCTTCTTTCCCTAAACGTCTACATCCTGAAATCCATACTGATGTTCTACAATCCTCAAATTCATTGAATTTAAAAGGTATTAAATACCGACAAGAAATCATAAGAAATCTCATAACCATTCTGTAGCTCAAAAACCTGATTGGAAGTGAATAAATGTTTACTAAATACAACTGTCAAAACGCTATGAACTAGGGTTACGTAAAACCCGGCCCGGACCTGTTTTTCCCATCATGGTGGGGCTTATCGAGTGTTTACCAACTTTTTACGGAATTTAACGGTTTTGGTAGTTTTGCTTTATTTTTCAAAATAAACATCAAAAAGACTATCTAATTGTTTACCAAAGCCTCTTTCCGTTGCAATTGCATTCTAAATTAATACAAAAAGTCAATGTCAGATCAGCCTAACGTTTTCACAAATTTATTCGTTTAGTTATCAAAAAAACCAAAAAACCAAAATAAACCGGTGGGTCTAGTAAAATTTGAAGTGGATACAATCCAAAAACCACTTAGGAAACCCGGATGAGTAAAACCACAACGTAACCCTGTTATGGCCTCGATTATCTTAAAAAAACATATAAAAAACACGGGGTCAGGAAGCCTGGCTGGGAAGGAATCCAAGGAATTCAATTGTATCTGCCTGGACTTCTATTAAGTATTGAATCTACCCCCACCGATTTACTCTGACGAGATAAAAGCCCACTTTTCTATTTGCAGATAACGAAGCTTCAATGTCTTAAAGCTGTAGTTCTAGAACCTGCCTCCGGTTTTAAACTTTTTACTGAATCCAGAGAATTTGTTCATAAACATCGCTGTTTCGTTATAAACGAAAGCGGTTCCCTTGTGGGAGTTGAAATGTCGGAAATTGGGAAATAAGCTCACCAACCTTAAGACTTCTATGTTCAACATGAAAGGAAATGATTAGAATTCTCCACAAAGTTAAAAGCTTCAAAGTCGGGATTTAAAATGTGGATATCTGGTAAAAGACTTGTAAGTTGGGCGTAACGGTCTGGTCGTCCTCCATGTTTCTTTAAGCCTTGAAGATATTTCAGCACTTTTCTTCCTCATCCAATCTTTCTGATTGAGGACGGTTTGACCACGAGATAGGATTTCTGAGTGCAGTTTTAGATTCCAGAGTTTAGATGATTTTGTACATTTGCTAAGTGCAGGAGGATTCCTCATGTCCTCTTTGGATTGTCTTTAGGCTGTAGTTGGAGGTTGGAGTTAATGGAGGAATTAGGTCAGAGCTTCATTTCTGGATCACGATCCTCAATCAGACGTGATCCAGAACTGGTAGGAGGAATCAACTTGAGCTGGACATTCATGTGACCTGACATCTGAAACTCCGAACTGATGCGGATCCACCCACCCACAACCCTAATGTTTCAGGTATCCATTCCCTTGATGATGTACAGCAGTCAACAGGGGATTTCTATTTCAGGTCAGAAGCTATCCATGAAAGAGTCCGGAAGGAGTGACCAGCCATTAAATAAATCCGTAATGTCTTGTGAAATACTGAAAGGATGTCCAGCCATCTAAATCTCCCCGAGTAAGTACGAGTCCTACTACATACAGATTATGTCAACATTTCTGTAAAAAGGCCACTTGGCACTTTGGCAGTCTAACCACTCAGACTGTCTTAGTCAATAGTACAGTCCGGTTTTTCTTCTCCGGTTTGGATGGGAATCCCATGGTAATTTCTTAAATGACCTTAGCATGTTTTTGTAGGATTAGAAAGGGTCTCGAGAATAGCTTTATGCCAAGGTCCCATTGACGATCATCACCAATTCAGAAAATAAGCATTTACAAATACAATGCACTACAGATATTTCTAAAATATCCTCTTAACATTTTTAGAATTTCGATGTTTTTTTTTAGATTTGCAATATTTTTGTCCGGATTCTTATATTCAACATATTCATACTCATATATCAATTCGTATTATACATAACTATTTGATTCGGGTGTCATTGATTGCGTAATCGGAAAAGGGTTCTTATCGTCGATATATTAATGATTAGCTGGTTATATTCAAATTGTAAATGTTAGGAAAAGACTGCTTGGATCCGCAAAGCCCACAAATACGTGTTTTGTGATTCTTATTAACTTTATAATATTACAGGAATACAAAACACATGTCTTTAAAATAAGGTTTATGACGCCACCAGTCCACTTACACAAACTTTTGGATACACGATTTCTTTTGTTGGTAAATTAATTTCGTGAATGGATTCTCGGAGCTGGTGACCCCATAGAGTACATGCAACTATAAATACTTAAGCACTTCGATTACGTTGAACAAATCCCCTGATGACATGGGACATGAGAAAGGATCGACAAGAGGGACATTGAGGTAAGAAATGGGATTCCGTATTCCAGACACGCCGTCCGGTTATCCGTCATCACTTTCATTCCAGGCCAGAAGTACTTCATCCAAATCTAGCCTCTGTTTAAGGATGAAGAAGTGGAGGCAGACATCGGCTGGACAATTATCAAAGTGGTCGGCTTCTTACAAACAAAGCCATTGAATTGTGTAATCAAGCCCCAAGAAGAAGGTGCGTTACTGAATTTGTGAGGTCCCCAGGGTCTGGGTTAGAATTGTAAATTAAAAATCCAGAGGATGCCGACATTCCCCTCACGTTTCCTCGTAGTCGGAGGTGGATTATTCCTCTACTATCATATCCCTACTTACTTCCTCGTCTGTTCAAGGATCTCTATGGAATTCAACTCTCGTAGGGATGTCGTGAGAAGTGCGTAAGACTCAACTCACCTGCCCTACTTTCCAATCTACGCAGATCGGATTCCAGACTACAGACTCCGGAATCATAATCATTCCATGAACAATTACAGTGGAAACCCTATGGTCCTTGCGTCACAAGACCAGGCCACCAACAACGAAGGCAACATTACTTTAGATTCCTTTGGACTGCTTTGAACTTGGCTGTACACATTAGGATTGAGGTGGACTGCTTTCATATCCCTTCCATGTTAATCCTTTCCTATCCTTTGTATGCTATTTCTCTCCCTTTCTATCCCTTATGAGTTCAATGATGGAGACATTCTATTTTGAAGAAATGAATTGCAGACAGGTTGATTGTTATGTAACCTACATTTCTCTTATGTCTTCTACTACCTCCGACTTTGAAAATATCTGAAGGCACAAAATCCAGGATCCATTCTGCCAGATACGGATTATTTTATAGAAACTTCCACCAAAACGCTTGGATATTTATTGAAGTGGTTTTGGCCTGAATTTACAAGAAGGTCAATGTCAATGAGTTTTAAAGAGGAAAGTTTGAGGACCCCTCACCAGACTTACCCGAGGATTATGAATACTCTCTAGATTCTCCACCAGATTGACAAGACAATGTGATGTACTTGAGTAACCTAAGCTTATAGTTAGTCCTTGTAAAACCACTTTCCGACCTATTCTCAGCTTTTCCTATAAATATTAATCGGGGGAATCTCTTCTATCAAAGGAGATAATATTTCAGATTGAAACCGCAGCCCCCTCCGCAAGCGAATTCTCTAACGTAACCAACCATTGAAGCCAAGATAAGAAAGATTATGAAATTATCTAGTGGCATACTTATCAAAGTAGATGACAAATGGGATAATTTTAAATCTGTTTTTCTGAACTTAATTTTATTCTTATTATGAACTTTGAGCAATCACGTTCCTAATGATGAGATTTACGAAGGCGATTGTTCAAAGTTAAACTCGAAGTTCGTTGTTCAACCTGTCGAGAGGTAAGTGTTTGGTTAGTGGAGACCCAACCTGGAAATAACTAGAAATAGCGGATCTTCCTTGCAGGTCACAACTTTCGTATTTGCAGACGGTTAAACAAACACACAAAACCTTTAATCGGGCAGAAATATCAAACCCGAAGTTGTCCCACTCAAAGGATCTGCAATGTACTCGTATAAGTTAACTCTACTTATATAGGAAAACTATTCCCTTTGATGATAAAGTATAAAGCCCTTCAATTCACACTTTGAATGGAAGACTGATCCAGCAATGCAGTCCTGACTTTATAATAATAAATAGAGACTTTAAGCCTCACTCCAGCCAACTTTAAACTTCCGAACAATACAATTCCATCAGAGTCGGAAAACGTTACTATTTGTATCGCATGTCTCCTAACCTCAAGGAATTGGAGCAGAGAATCTCCTGTAATGTCAATCCTGTCATATAATTGAGTGGATGGAGCTTAATTCTCCGTAATCTGGACACAAGGGCTGTAGGAAACTCTCACCTTATTTCCAGTTCAGAAGGGTAAAGAAAGTTTTCAGGTTTTTTTGTTCAGATGGAAGGAAGTAATTAGTGGACGAGGGCTTAAGTGGTTGGTGACTCTGTTCAATGTCTCCTTCCTCAATTGTCAACCAGGACTGAGAAGTCTGACAGGGAAGTCAGGGAAAAACAGTTTCATTGAAAGTAATTAACCTTTTCTTTCCACAAATTTCTCCTTTCATTCCTCCAATTCGGATATTTTGAAGCCGTTCAAGTACTTCAATTCACAAATAAGGAATCTACAGAAAAGCATCTCCATGTTATACTAAAGGACCATGTAGCAATTCATTAGCCCTGCATATCCGTTACTTTATTAATTGTCAAATTGGGTCATCCTAATATAATATTGTGTATATGATAGGCCATATTCTATTTACAGAACTCCAGCTCAGCCGTTTGATGAATCGGTGAATTGTTTATTATTAACAAGTTTTCCTACGAATTGGTGACTGGATTAAACCTAACTTCTTATAAATCTGCCTCTACTCAAGGAATGGGAATTTTTGTTACAAAAGTAATTAATTTCTAAGCTTTTATATTTTCCGTTTGAAGTTTGCAACTTCCTATTCCTCATCCTGTATTTGTGGAAAGATATAAGGAAGGACCTCTCCATCTCAAGTGGGCAAATATATGGAGTGAACCAATTCCATCTGGTTTTTAAATTATTGAGATTCCAAGCCCTTATCCTCCAGTTCCAATAACTTCCAACAACTTGAAGGATAAATAATAGAATACCTTTCCAACCTGAATACAACAACTCCAAGGACTCTGAACTTCCATACCACAATATGTATACTGTAATATACTAATTCCAATACTACCTAATTCAACCTCAATCACGAAGGGCTCTACTTGAGTAAATTAGGAGTCCCATAAGAACTTCTTTGACTAGCAGCAGTACTCGTCTGAATAATACCGAAGTGGCTGTAGATATCCAACCCAATTTGAACGACCTCTCAGCCCGTGTCCATAATCTACATCCAACCGACTTGAAGTCGTCCTTCACCTCATACTACTTAGCATCTATACTTACTCCTACTGATTGAGAAAGGATTACTTTACATAACTCCTAATATTCTGATACATACTCAATAGGCTTTGTACATTCCACCATTTCCTTTACGAGGCTTTGTTCCCAACAAGGTTCGTTCTAATTTTAATAAGGTTTTAATTTCCAACGAACTTCAATCACGGATCGAAGTAAGTAAGTATGGGTTAAACATCACAGGGAAGAAGAACCCTTATTATTTTAAGAAGATTAGACTCTGATTTCATTCACAAAGCAAAGGAGATGTAACCGAGGAGGAACCACAACCATCAATCCGTTTGTAATCTTTCTTAAGTCACGGAATCCGTAGACGGGGAACGAAGTAAATTAAATTCTCAAGTCTGAAATCCGATCTTATTTATTGGTTACAATGAAGTCGGAAATAGATTCCTCTTTCCAAATCCTTAATTAACTTCATCCTTGGTATTGAATTCCATTCACTTCGTACTTTCTATCATAATCCGATAAGAAGAGTCTGCTTCCCCAATCTCTCAGGAAGGATAGCTATTTAGAGGAAAGGCTTAAGGAGGGGTTAAAGCAGTTGACAAACGACTTTCACAAAAATCCTGAGGGGTTCGGGGGACAGATTTCCATAAAAACGTGAGCGCACAAACTTTAATAAAACATGCTCAAAAAGCCCACTGATTTTTCATAGAAGCTACATTTTTATCAGATCTGTATCATCATTTCGTTGCAGTTATTTTATTTCTACCTTCAGCACTTGCCCATAAAAAGTAGCTTAACTGTAAGGTACCCAAATTCCAGACAGAATTTTCAGCTCATAATTCAATTAAGCAGAAATGGGGATGAGGAAGTGGAGAATCAGATGGAACCAATCAGACAAACTCATCAATAATAAACTAACTTAATAGCCATACCGTTTTTATAAGGAAGTGGAATTCGTAAAGGCCAGAAGCTGTGCCAATACTTCAAAAAATCCCTGGACTTCTGAAATGCACTGTTCAGTTCCTAATGCCCTTGACCTCAATGGAAGTTTTAAAAAAATCCCCCACTCCAGTTACAGTATTTGGCAATACGAGTGAAAGTAAAGGGTCTTTCCGGCCCATAAATCTGGTAGAATGGGAGATTTCAATGATTTCAACCACCCTCTGCATTCTATTCAAATGTTTAGAAAAAGTGGAGCTGGGACTGACGGATCTGCAAGTTGTGGGTTGGAGGCTACAACCTTCTTGACAGCTTTTGTGTTTAATGATGTCAACTTTTATATCCTCCTTTGACGACCTTATGTTCCTTCCTTCGTCTTTTCCGGGGTAAATCCTCTCACAAATTTTATGGGAAAGTTTTCCAAAGAGAAGAAAACCTTCTGCCTTCCTAAATATTTTACCTCACAAATTTAGCCACTTGATTCCTTACAGATTTATGGCTCAAAACAAGATTTACGTCCTTCCTGACTTCCTCTGTTTAACGGCTTAAGGGTTAAGGTTTAAAAAACATGAGTGGTAATAGTACCTTGACTAACGAGGATGTCATTACTGAACGAAATCATTATCCCGATTCCTGTACCAAGAACAATGGAGGGAATTGCATATTGAGTTAGAAGCAGGAATCCATGAGGAAGTTAGTTGAGTTCAGTACTCCAATTTAAAACCCACTCTACCGGCTTAGGATGTCATGAAAAGTTTTATGCTGAGGTTATTTAGGCTTTGTAGTCCATTTGAGTTTCGGAATTTAGACTTCAGTAGTTGGTGACTTCTTGGCTTTAATCTGATTGGAGGTTTTTGGGACGAGTAAGTGGTATTATTATGTATTGCCTTGATGTCCCTGAAGAAATATTTTATTTCATGGGAATTCAAATTTGAAAAACAAATCTTCCATAAACTGTACAGCTGAGGATTTGATTTGTTAGAGGATGTCGATATGTGAAGGATGTTTATGGGGAAGAGGCAATAGCTCAGTGGGATTTATAACTTCGGCAAAACTTGTCCTGAATTCTGTGCAACTGCACCGCCTCAAAAAATATTTGGATTTGAAGATGTCAACTCCTCCAATAGTTTCACATAAATTGGATCTGAATAACCCTCTTGGGAAATGGAGATCAAACAGAGTTCAAGCTATAGCCACGAACAGGCAAACGCCTCGTATATATATTACAGGCTACGATACTGTCAACTGTCTCAAGAAAACTGCTGATCTTTGTAGAATGTTTTCTGACTCAACTTTAATAAGAACAAGTGACATGGAAATATATTGTACGAAGTCACATCTACTCCCTCAACTACTAGGAGACCGAGAAGGGATCATTGCAATGGCCCTATTGGGTCATGTACACTCACAAGGGAACAGTTTGAACACTACCAATTCCACAAGCCATGTCACCCAAACTGCATTTACTTTTTAGGCACAAGTCCAACCTACTCGAGGAGTCCAGTTAAAAAAATGATGAATTGTTCACCATCAAAAAGCCAAGCAACCCATCCGTCAATCTCAGGGACATGAATCACATGAGAACTAGAGTTGACTGCCTTAATTTAGAGTAGAATCCCTTGGGTTCGTTAAGCAAACGGGGAGTAGAAGGTCAATTCCGACAGTATGGATTTCCACATGAGAAGTTGGAGAGAGAAATCGGATCCAACACTTGAAAAGATTCCCTTGAGAAGAAAGTCTGTGTAAAATATTCATTCTTTTCCTCATTTTACAAGGCCAATAAAAGTGAGTCTGGTTCCATAAATCCGAACGAGGCCTCAAATATTCATTAGAATCTTTCTCCGTTTTTTTAGAAGAAAAGTTTGGAAGTGACGGAAAAAGTTGGTAAATGTGTCAATGCCCACACTGCTACACGATACGACTTGGATTTGCTTGGAAATCTCCTCTTCTGCCTTGTAAAGCGATTTTCATAATTGAAATCGCTGAAGCCTTCCCTGTAAAAAGGGCATCTCTTCCACCTCCAAACGTTGGACTTTGTGGACTTTAAAAATAAACATAAAACTTCCTTCATGGTTCCCTCAAGTATTAAATTACGTAAGCGTCGTTACTGGAGGGAGATATGTAACTTTTTGACATTGGAGAGAAAGGAGTTTTTTGAAGGTTTAAGGAATAAAGACTTCTGTCAAGCATGACAGAATCTTCAACTTTTACTTCCGCCCTTTTCCATGATAAGTTGGCTGGGATTGCAAAGAGGATTTGAATCCCTCTGCATACTGAATACAGACTAATTGCATTCTTCCAGTTCCATCTGTAGAGGCTGGAGTTAGTTCCTTCCTCCACTCTCATATTCCATTCTCAATTTCAAGTCAATCGGGATCAAATAACAAAAGTTTCTGTGCATTTAAGTCCCTACAGCATACATTCATTCATATCCACTTATTCATCGGGATGGAGGGGGTTTTAAGGCGCTGGATTTAAACTACGTCAGCCATTTTCTTTGCATTAATAATAGAGCTTACTACACTTTCACAATGTCAATACATAATTGTAGAAGAGTCAATACGTAATTGTATCTTCAATTCCATTCATGTGTGACCTTTTACTGGAATGAATTTGAGAAATTGAATTAGGTATCGTTGTCCATTGAAATAAACCATGTTTGATTTGATTTGGGATATCGTAAAAAGGCTTTACTATGCTCCAAATACTGTAGTAAAAAGTCAAAACAAAACGCTAATTTAAAAATATATTGAAACTTAACTTATTAAAATTGTAAATGTTGTAAATATTTATAATTTTGTGTTGGATTCCACACCCAAGAGCTGAACAAAGGAAGCAAACCGTTCACAAGGTTTCACTTTCGTCAAGATAGACTAAAATCAGACTATCCTGACATGTCCACACAAATCAATCTCATCGTCCCGTGTCCTTGATAAAATATGCATTATAGATGATAATGCAGACATAAGGGAAATTTTGGATGAGGCATGCAATTAAAAATGGGCAGAAAGTCATTTAAAAAGTAGTTTTCTAAGAAGTGCAGCTATTTCTAAGTGAAAATTTACAAAAGTGGGCAAAATTCCGTTAAATGGATATCTTAAATGTAGCACGTAAGGATTTTTTATTGCGGTGGTTAATCAAATGTTTTCATTCGTAGCACGGGGTATTGTGGTACTTTATACACGGCCCTCTATGAATAGAAAGACACAGCAAGTCTGATATTTTAAAGCTGCTCCTTTTATTCATTTTATTTATTAATACAGTTGACAGTGGAATGCAAAACCAACTAAAGTGAAGGTTAACTGTTGGTAGTTCCTATACAAGGATAAACTGTTAATTACAATAATTAACGACACTTACATTCAATATGTATAGGTTATATAAAGTACGATGGTCATTTTGGGAGTAGTTTTCCGCTTCCTGAATATATACGATATCGTAGTAAGTGGTCATATAAAAGCATTTTAAATGTATAGATTCACACCGAGTCTTTGACTGTTTTAGGTAAGTCCAGCCAGTGCTTGGAGAGATTCTAGAGATAAGATATTTTTGAATTGTTAATTACATAAATTTCTTTAGTTGTTTCTTCCTTCCTTTGATAGAAATATATCAAAGTTAAGATAGTTAAAGAAATACTCTGTCTCTATACATCTTAAGACTTCTTAGGAGTGGCCCATAGTGATAAGCAGTGATCGCTTGGATACCAACTTCAAAAAATTCCAGTTAGGGCTCTCAGAAAAATTTGGGAAATCGCCGACCAACATTTTGTAGACAAGTATCTGTAGTTTAATATTTTTGATTTACCCTAATTTACAAATGAAGAATGAAATAGTTATATCAAGTTTAGTGATAAATAAATTGTTGATTACTAAATTTGATATAACTATTTCTTTCTTCGTTTGTAAGTTAGGGTAAATCAAAAATATTAACCTACAGATACTTGTCTGCAAAATGTTGGTCGGCGATTTCCCAAATTTTTCTCGGAGCCCCAACTGGAATTTTTTGAAGTTGGTATCCAAGCGATAACTGCTTATCACTGGACCACTCCTAAGAAGTCTTAAGATTTCAGTAGGTTTAGACCTCCGTTATTTATCCTTCATTCGTTTCTATGAACTCAAATCTTTGTCATACTTTTTTATTATTTCATTTATATTTAGGGCCATGCCATACATACTCGTACTTTTATGGCACTCGATCACGTACTTATCCTGGAGGAGTTTACGAGATGCACTCCAGTACGTACAAGGCTGATTTTGTCAGTTGAGAATATCACAATTTTTGGTTTAGGGAAATGTAAAAAAAAATTCTGAAATATTCTGCACTATCAAGGCATGTCTCATCGTATCAACTTCTTGATACCGCAACTCCTTGGGCTTGAACGTGGGTTGGGATCCAAATGCATACCTGTCTGTGCAAATAATATTCTTTATTGCACTCCATTTGAATATAAATCTTTTTAAAATGGACATATTTTTATGCAACCCGAAGGAAGAAGCTGCCAGTGTGCACAGCTCCGTTACTTTAAATGCCACTTCGATCGATGACAAAAGATGTAAATATTTGCAAGTACTAAAGTCGCAAACATCCGTTTATAATGTTATTGTTTGAGAGGATGAGCTCAGCATATCGTATGAAATCGACATCTTCGTAAAGTGAAGGTTGAGCGACAGATGCACAAAATCAAAACAAAAGTGCGCCGTAGTAGTTTCCAAGCTTATTTGTAAAATTTGATTCAACATTTCATTGGAATGGGAAAAACAACTCATACGCATCACTTATCAAAATTATGTCAAACGTCAAAAATAGAACTCGGTCCGAAACTACCATTTTTATTAGAAAAACAGAATCAAAAATTCAAAACTGTTCGTTCGGTGCGAGGTGTTTATTCTAGGAAGTGAGATATACTCGCAAGGTTTCATTCCAATGAAATGTTGAACTGAATGGTGCAAACAAATTAGAAGATTTCCATTGACCGAGTTCATCTCTGAAGTTCATCTCACCCTAGAATGAAATATCCGAAGACTAAACTGTGCAGGAGCAAACTGTAAAGAGCGTTGCATTTTTAGACGCTGAAATTCCTGGAATTTAAATCCGATGAGCCTAAAGTCTTTAAACTTTTTTTCTTTCCGTATTAAACGATATCAGGAAGTTTAAGAAGCTTGGGGCAATGATATTATAAGATTGAGGCTCCCAAAATACGAAATGTCTGTTAGGAAACAACTACATAACTACATACTAGTCAAACACAAATGAATAGAACCTCCTCCATTACTAATTCGTAGGCTAGGTTAACTGGGAAACTATTTTTAAAAAATTAAAAGACCTGGTTAATTGTATATGTATAGTGTAACTGTACATTGTTTAATTGTTAGTCTCGTGATTGCTATATCGTCGTTGAAGGATCAGAAGTGAATATCTACATTGCGTTGTATTTTCAGAAGTGAGTATCTGATTTCTCTTCTATTTTCAGAAGTTGATAATAATAATAATAATAATAATACGATTTATTTATACTCCACACATTAACACATGATATCTACATCGTCTTCTATTTTCAGAAGTAAATATCTGCAGTTTTGGGGAAATTGAGATTCCCGTCTAGAATTGTAGATGATGTTAAAAGGCATAGAAGGAAAAATTCCGAATGAAAATCGGTCGAAGATTGAATGCGTGGCGACTGAAAGAATCCGGAGTATACATTCTGTTAACATTAGGCTCACTGCTTCAAAAAAATGTCATGGTTGTTTTTTTACATTAAATAAATTGTCTAAATTTAATTACATCTTGAAAACAGTTTCCAAAAAAATCCTACATTTCAGCATCAACTTTAATTAATTATTTAATTGTTTTATACTAAAATTAAAATAATTTTTTCTAAACAAATTACTTTTTGTAGATATTCACTTCTGAAAATAGAAGCCAACGTAGATATCAAGTTCTGAAATTTCAAGTCAAATCAGATAGTCATTTCTGAAAATAGAGGCCATGGTAGATATCAGTTTCTGATCCTTCAACGACGATATGCCTGATGGATAAGGTTATATAATCTTGAGGCGTTTAGTTTTTTTGTGTTTGATAGTAGTGAAGGTCATTAGTTACCTCCGCGATCGAAAATATGTGTTTTGATAGCAAATTTCCTTCCATACTTTGATTGAGGTGATTCTCTTTTAATTTTAGCCCAGAAGACAGTCAAGGTTTGAGACTGAAGAGACTTCGTGTCTCCTGGAATATGTTTTCTGTCAGAACTATGATGGACCGAATCGTTGACATCAAAACATGCTCAGCACCGTAACTTGAAGCTGATAACTCTATTTAATACGGGTGCAGCTAGGGCATATAGTAGTAGTACATGCATAACTCTAAATAAGGTCGGAAGTCTGAAGTAACTTCAAAAGTTAGTGTGAAACATTTGACGCAAAAAGAGCTTACGACCAAAACCCCCAGAATTACTTGAACGTTCAAACAGAATCTTCACTCGTAAGAGGAAAGGAAAACCACAAGTTGGTTCAGTGGGATGTCCGGGAGTTCGGTCCCAACCATTACTTTGGGATAAGGTGTAGATGCAAGATATCTGAAATGTATTCATCGGTCAGACTCGTAGGACATGAAATTAGGTTTCAAAATAAGTCGTCAAACCTTCCGAAAAGAAACTTTAAATCCCGTCTGTTGCAACATTGTATTGTCAAAACTTCCGTCCAAACCCAAAACTCAATGAATCTACAAACTCAAACAAGTGAATGGAAACCTCTGACCACGAAGCAGTAAAACCCTACGGGTTGGACCCCACTATGTCCTCAGTAACATTCAGGCTAGCGTTTCCATGAATGAACCAGTCAGTTCCAGTAGTCGGAAGGCAATGCATTCAATTACTGAAAGCTTCGTAGTCTAAATTTCTAAGGAATTCAAGACCAGAACTCCCAAGCTGCACTTTGGACATGTTCCGGAAAACCCTTTCTGCTGAATTTGGGATAAAAGTTGACTGGAAGTGAACGGAATATGCAAGTACATCCAGACATGGACCTCTTGTATGTACATTTATGAACCTCATCTCCTATTAATCTCACCCTGTTAGCCAGATCCAATTTCTTTGCTTCGGAAGCAGCAGTGAGCCAAGTCCAAAAGGACGAAACTGCTCCGTTCTCGTCAGTCTTCTTGAGACAGACTGAGTACATTATCCAATCTTATTCTGTGGCTACAGATATTCTGCACAATGTAGGGAAGGGACCATCCATAAACAACGATGGGATGCTTTTCCTTTATGACTTTGAACGGCTATGTTGTTGATCTAAATGTTCCTTGTAGACACTGACATCAAATACTGATCGACAGACCGCAGAGAAATGAAATGCTGGAAACTTCCTGAACCAGAACTCCTAACCGATTTATCCTTCCTTTCCAACTTTTCTTCTCCGAGGTCAGGGATTGCATTTCAAGAACAAACTCGCAATGTCTTGTCCAACATACAGATAGTGTCCTGCTCCTACCCCCAAACTAAAGCATACGACCGCTGTATTTATTACAACCTATCTCAAGTCACTTTCAGTGTCCATGACCAAATCTGTGGCTGTACTTTAGAGCAAGAAGAGGTTGACTAGAAAGCGTCGGTGGGTGGGCACAGTTTATGTACAAGTCCATAGATTATGCATTTCTCATCTCTGTGCAAATTCACATTCATATGTGAGGAGATAGTGAGATGCAAATGAAGTTGGCAGCTTTGCCATCCTCCTTCAGAATTTGCATTACATATTTCCAGCCCTGTTTCCATGTAAAGTCAAGAAGGCAGAAGGAACTGAATTGCATCTCATTTTTTGCACTTCTGGAGGAAAGTCCTTAGAACTCGTAAACATTATTGACTTCATCCTCCGCCTGACAAATAAATATAAATGCAAACTCATTTTTAATGCATTTCTCAGCCTCCGTCTTTCCTCCATCAAAAAGTCAGGATATTGACAAAGCCATTAGGCAGGAGGGGGCTGGAAATATTCTTCCAATTTATTTATAATTCACCAACTCCCAAGAAATCCCCCACCAGCCTTGTATTAAACCAACATTTTCCAAGCCCTAATGCCTCAGCTTGAACATACTTCTTGGTCCCTGAAAAGTCCATCTTTTGATGTTCCAAATTGAACTGTAGGGTCTGACCAAATCGAGCATTTCAAGTTACTTGAGATGTTTGGCTTTGAGCCTCTTCTGCATCCATTTGGCAAATAAAAATTAAGAAGCTCTTTCCAAGTCGATTAGGTTAGAGGATCAAGGAATTCATATAAAGCCATTGAATCTGAAGGCACATAACCTTTGACATCAATTCATTACCAAAATGATTTAGGGTCAAGGAGAGAATTTTGTATCCTTTCTGTCCTTTTGTCATTTCTGGACGGTAGGAAACATTTATGCAAATTGACATTAGCATTTATTTGCTAATAGGGCTGAATAATCCAGTCGTCTGTACAAGTGGTTCCTATTGGAAGAGGAGGTTAATGTTAGTTGTCCATCTGCATGTCAATTAATTAGAAGGTTGGATTTGTACATTTGCACTCATTTCTCATTTCCTTTAGGTCAGGTTTGAATAATTTAATGGAAGCTAAGTGCCTCTAATGTAAACCCTTTTTGATTCGAACTCAACCTTACGTACATTAAAAGCTGTGGAGCTCAATACTCTTTATAGTTTCCAAGAATAAATAGGAAGTAAGTTTGGAACTACAAGACTTTAATTATGTAGACAAATATGCAATAAACAAATCTATATTCCTCCAGAGCAGATTTTATGAAGTTTAAGAATTGCTGTTAACAGGAATGTGGGATTTTTTATTAAACTCTAAATTGTAGGATTTGCTATTATTTTTAACGGAATTCTTAGCATTTTAAGTCTTGTGATAAAAGTGCCATTACGCCACCATTCTAAATTAATAACGGCCAAGAAAACAACAAACTTATCTTTAGAGCTCTATGGGCTAAATCCTGCTAAATCGCATCGTCAAATAAAGAGATGAAGTGATGGATGTAAACCTTAGATCAGAAAAAATCGTATCTATATGGAAATCAAGGAACTGTGGGGGGCTCTAATTTTATTTTAATGAGATTAAAGAAATCCTGGCTTTTTTAACAAATTAAAAATCATTTAAAAAGCCATCAATCAACTGTCGTCTCAATCTACCTCTTATAATACATATGTAACATAACCTACCGATCACTATTATGGGGACTCACTCTTTTAAGAACCCATACCTAAACTACATACAAACACAATGTTACTACGGACATAAGAAATGCAATTATATTTAATGAGCTTCAGAACACGTTATTAACGTGTTTTGCATAGTTTTTAAATATGTGTATAGTCACCAAACAATAATTCCCTTCTGTAGACAGCTCATTCGAGGTGTTAGAATCAGATGACATTTAGTATGAACTGGATTTTAAAATTCAAACCGAACATCCACAAAGATTTCCTTCTCAGAAATCTAGTAATTAATCTTGTAATTAGTGGATTTTAAAATCTTTAATTTTCAAGTCTTTTGTCAACAATATTGTAGAATTTTAGAAAGTAAATTTGAGAAACTTGAGCAGAGATGGAATTCGAAGCTAAAAAGGCTGGATTTTAACGTTCAACTTCGTGTCATGGGAATGTGGTATGAGGAACTCGTTGACACCTTTACATCTTTTAATGATAACGATAATCGATGTGTTGACATTTATGCTGACAGCACTTGAAACTTTAGTGTCTTAATTTTTTGAGGGACAGATTCTTTATAAAATACCCCATGAGACATATCATATACATACAAGTATATTCGTGATAGGTTTTATTATCATTTTGAACTGGAATCGATATTCAATTTGTCAAAAAGTTGAGGAAGGCGTTTTCCTATTTTAAAACACGTCAAACTTTTTATAAGAAGCCAAGTCAAAGTAGATATTTTATTAGCCTAAGGTTTGTTAGCGGACGTTAAGGAAGTATGGAATAGTTCGTATAGGCAGTTTAGACAAATATCTCTACAGGACGATTAAACATGAATGTTTGTTTTAAATGAAGAATTAAAATTGCAAAACTTGCCAATCTTTTCAAGAAGAAGAATAAAAGCTGATGATGTGTAGTCATTCTGGGGATGAATTTCCATACTCCCAAATAATTATTCCGTACTTCCTCAAGGTACAAGTGTCCGGTAACAGAAATGGATACAAGGAGTATTGCACATCAAGAAGAGGTCTAAGCCGAACTCCACATTGAGATTTGGATGTGGCATTAGATTTGTGGTTTTATTAAACAGGAGAAATAAACGGGTTGGGATCCCAACTAATAAATTTACTCCTTTCCACTCTGCATAAATAAACCTCTCAACTCTCAACATTTAAAACCCACGGAGTGGAGGAGTTATTTATTGGACATCCTAACCAAAAATCTAATGACCTCCAGATTACTCTCAGGAATTTAATTCAATTACGTCCTTGCCACCTACCTACCATACATAAACTACAGTGGAGTTCAGTTAAGTAGAGTATTCAAATACTGTTTAAGGGACAGAAATGTCCCGAGATATTTAATTTCAACAATCCACATCATGCTACATAAAATACTTCAAACTATGCAATCCTTCGAAAGGTTAAAGGAATAAGCTGAGGAATTCTTCTCAGAATCAAGGATTATTGTAACCTGACCTTATTGTAAATCTAAAATTGCCCGAAGTCAGTAAAAAATAAATAATCCTTACCTGTTGAAATCCATGTTTCCAGAACTCCAGATCTGAAACTGATTGAGGATTCTGATTCGTCTGTACCGAGGCTAGAGAGATATGGAAAGCAGATGAGGAGAACTGCAGGGAACAGCTTCTACTACGGAAACAAAGTCTAGTCGTGTTTCAGACCCCCACCGTCTCACTGCCTGAGTAGTTCCGTTAATTAGCTTTGGGATGGTGATTAACTGCGATGGAAGGTGACTTCATTAGCTGAGTTAATATTAGCAGAAGGGAGAATACTCTCAGGCTTTTTGATTCCTTAGTTCGTGATGGTGGTGGTGGTGATCCAGATATCCAAGGTAGTAGTTACATGTAGCACATTCCCCTAGGGACATCTCCACCAGTCTATTTCTACCCGTAATTATAAATTATGATTATCTCTCCAAACTGGCTATCCGTTCTTCTTCGGAAGGGTTGGAGCTGAAGTTCGTCGTTGGGACTCCTTCTTAGAATGAGAGATTTGACGGATTGTTTATTTTCTTAGCCATTCGACGTGTTTTTTAATAGTTTGGGAGAATCCGGAGTTTATTTATCTTCCGGGTAGTTCGGGCAAGTGAGAATTCTAGACTGTGAGGATCCACCGGGACTCCTGCCTCTTTTATCCGTTCTACAGGAGAGGAGTAGGTGCATACAGTATTGAAGACAGCCTACCCGGGTATTCTAGTATCCGATCCTAACCCAATGCAACAGTTTTCTCATCGCAGCTAAACATTCCTTCCTGGGAGATGAGACATCCTGACATTCTGAGAATCCGGACAACTCCTGCCTGGACTATCCATCAATCCTTTCTTGGTGTAATAAACCTTGTGGGTTCGGACTTCTTTTCTGTACATATGTTCTTGTTCAGAAGAATTCATATCGCTACAGAGCTAACAAAGGTAGGGGAGTGTTTCCAGTTTCCTTTAAGTAAACTCCATCATGTCCTTTGAGTCTCGGATATCAAAATCTCTCTACACTCCATGAAAAGCTGGAAAATAGAAGAAAAGAAGTAAACCGAGGCTTCCTTGTAGTCAGCGGTTCCTAAAAACACATTTGGGCTCCATAAAACCCAGTCCTGTTGGTTTAGTGGGTTTTAATGGCTTTAATAGCTTCAAAGACTCTTGGCCAACAAATGAAATTGTTTTATTTCAACTGCTTCTAAACCTGAAAGTGAAAGTTTTATTACCATAAAGGCATTTAAATCAATTAAAACCATGCACACAAATTGTAGCCATTCGAAGGCAAGTGGTTAATCACATTAAACCCGCTAAAACCCACAAAGTGCCGTTGTAAAGAAATGTTTCCTAGAATTCATAAAATAATAATAATAATAATGCTATTTATTTATACTCCACACATTAATGAATGTAATACATTAATTGGACTAGCCTCAATCTGTAGATGGTGACTACATTAATTAAATTGATAAAAAATCCTTTGAACATAACGTAAATACCAAACAGTATTTCAGCGAGTTTACAACAATACTTCACTAACTGTAATCCAAGTGAATCAATGGTTACAAACTAGGTATGCTAAAATTAAATGTATCAAGTTTGTAATAACATGTTAAGAACTAGCGTAAAATCTTAGGCTACATACTACACTAAAATATAATTAATGAATGAGTACAATTCCCTGAACACCTTTGGCTTCATCTTTGGTTCATCCAAAGTCGGTTTCCTTTAGTTTAAACTCTTCATTTATCATATTATATATTTTAGGAATGGTTGACATTTTGTATCTGTTAGTTTTATAAATGGGTTCCAAAAATGCCTTTCTTACTTCTAAGCACAGTTTGAGAACTGCTACATGCCATTTTTGGTAAAAATATGGCGGTATATTCATATGGTTTTTAAATATATATGCAGTCAGGTTCCTGATGACAGTGAAGAAATAAAACGGTTGACTACATTGTGTCGGATAGTTCCCATAAAACCCACTTGGTCTCATAAAACCCAGTGGCGGTATAAATGGATGCATGTCTCTCAACTTTCATTCCCATCATTATCCGAATGAACGTTGACAGACGGATTTAATTTCAATGATATTATCTCTTTGAAAAGCATATTAAATAGATTTAGCTGTGGTCAAATTCGTTTAGGCGAATGAACTTTATATCCAAATACAATGTTTCTTGATAGGGGGAAACAAAATCAATGGAATTTAAAATATGGGATTTGTAAGAATTCAAGCGGTCGTAATCTCATCAGTATTCTTATTGAAGAATGTATGAATATAGTGAGGAATTTTGAAGTTTTTGTCATTGATTGTGGTATAAAGTTCAGTTAGGGTATTCATTTGTAATTTTACTTTTGGATTTTAACTAAGGAAATCGTAAGAAGGTATTTAGGTCTTCCATCTAGTCCTAAGGGATTATACTCCTGGAAACCCTGATTTCTTATGAGATGAACAGAGTATAGCGTATAAGCTGTCTCCTCATTTATTATTTATCCATCCGATTCAAATTAGATGATCGTTTAAAACCTCTTGCAACTCTAAGCAGTTTTTGAATAGGTCTCGGTCGTTGAATTTGCATTTACACTTTAGTGGCGATTCCAAGGAACATTCAATATTTGCCAACATTGACAACGACACTTTCAAATTCTGCTTATATTGGTATTGTAGGTCGTATATATGGTTATTAAATTGTTCGACGTTCTTTGGGATTGATTAGCGAATTAAAATGAAAGGGCATTTATTTCGGAGGCGTTTAAATCAACAGAAAATGGCCATTCCACTGCTATCCAAAATTGTTATCATTTTAATTAACGAATATATTATAAATCTATAGTATTTTATATCTACCAGGTCAGGTAGAAAGATTAATATTTTTAAACAACATTCGTGTCACTCCGCCATTCCAGTTCACATTCGTTGTTACTGTCAAACGAAAAAAAGTAGGGACCTCTAAATTCTATAACCTTATCTGGCTGTTGTGAATGTTTACGCGGATTTCCTGCAATACAAAAGACAACCTAATAGGGAGGATTAGTACTGGCAGAGTGCCTACTTTTTTTGATCATGCATGGATAATTAACTTCAATAATTCAAATCAAATCAAAGAGTTTGGATTCAATGTTTTGCCCTAGTTTGCAATTTTAGGAAATGAAACTGAAACCCACACAAATAAAAGTAATTAATTAGTTGAGCAAATAATTACGCAACCGTTCCCCACGACCATACCTAAGAAAGTACATTCGATCAATATTTAATCAACTTTTTACTTCCCGTAATTTTAAAGAAAATAATTAAAAAAAATTTAATCCCAATCTCGGCTCAATGCGGAAGTCAACAGGATCAGACGAGATTGAATTTTTTGTCATTCCTAGAAAGAAGAGGGATCTTGTTAGTAAATAAAGAGCATGCACGTTTAGAAGCTATCGTAACAAAAGTTTAGATAAATAAGTACTTTTGTAGTCTACTGTACTACAAATCTTTATGGGATGTAATTTTGTAGTTTTTTAATGCTACAAAAGTATTTTCATAAATAAATTTATAGTAATAGTTATACTCCGCTATTCGCATTTAATAATTTGTAATCAATTTACCCCCATGTGCATGTGAACAAAATCAAAAAAACATAATAATGGACATCCTAATTCAAATATTATTAACTTACTAAGGCTAATAATAATACCTTAACCACAGGGACATCGGGGCTACTTGTTTCATCGGAACTCAATCAGATTGGAAAACAGAAGCAAAGGTGTAGAGATAAACAAGACTCCAGGGTCATCAACTATATCCAGAGACTTCACAGCAGAAAGTGGTGTCCTGAAACTTCGTCCGCGAAAAAGTGGCTCCGTCACGTTGTAGCCATACCTTTGTTCTACATTTCAAGCATACGTATGGGTTTTTCGGCAACGGGATTCTAGAGTTCTGTTCCTTTTAAGGCTAACTTTTAAAACTAACTTTTATTTTAAGGAAATTTTAAGGAATTTGTAATCGAAGAATCGTTTGTGCCTTGCAATCATATCTATTCTACTTAGCATTTTTTTATAAACGTTTTCGAAGTGATCATTAAAATTTAAAATTAGAATATTCCTATTATTTCTGACCATCCTAACCTAAATATCAAATGTCATTCGAGTAAATAACCATTTTACGCTATCCTTAAAATCCTCAAGCATATTTTACTGGATACGAGTGAAGCTGGAAACATTTATTTCTGTCCTTAAAAGTCCACCGGGCCTTTAAAATTAGTTCTTGTCACCCAGAGCACGTCTCTAACTGTCTCCTCTGCTTTTATAAGGGACATTTTCATCCTTTACAAAACTTTCTCGTGTCAGATATCAAATCAGTAGGTTTAAGAGTCTTGTTTTGCAAACTTTTACGTTTACCATAATCATTTATGAGGAGATGCAGTGACGGATCTAGCACACTCTGCCTACGTTGCTTTTCTCAACTTTTCAAACCTACAACAATAATTCACAATTATTTATAAGGATGACACACTGATATCGGTTAGGCGAGAAGGGAAATCTGTCTCCCTCATTTCTCCCTCTCTTAAGGAGTAAAATTAACATTCGTTTCATGTCTAAATCTTCCAGAAAACTTCTTTCGTTGCGAGCCCGTCTTATCCGACTTCGAGTGTGTCATACAAAGTTTACCATCTGCCTGGCTACCTACGACCCTGTGACAGATCCGCCACTCCGAACTTTTAATTTCGGATAGTTGGTGACCTAAACATGAAACTTAGGGATGGATGTCATTATGGAAACGAGAAGTGTGATTGGAAGGTAAGGGATGTAATGAAAGTTTTGCAAATGACCGACCATCACCCTCACGCACCGAATCCCACCCAACCATTTCTACCCGATACATTTAAACCTAATTAGCCCAACTTGACTGCTGATTCTCACAAGCATTTAGTCTAATTCCTAACCATTAACATTCTCCTCCAGTCCTCCCAATCACACTTAAGGGAATCTAGCCTTTTCACACAAAATGAGGAGGATGGCAAACATTGTCTTCCTCCGTCGGGTTTCAACTACTGTCAACTTCTCACATTCTCCAATGCTGGACATTTTCATGGAAGCTTTAACATTCTTATGGTGAACTAGCGGGCCCACAGGCCCGTGCCGGGCCTCGCAGGTAGGTTTTAGTCTCTGGTACCATCTAAAGTGTAATCGGA